>JARHVA010000617.1:1680000-1845000 GCA_037957365.1 Torreya grandis | reverse complement strand
CATAGAACCATATAACGTAAGATTGGGTACCAATCCATAGGTTCATAGAGTTAATACTTAGTCAATTTATATAAATAAATACCCATGAAGGATCAATAAAATAAGGCAAACTAATAAAAAGATCTTAGGAGTATCTAAAACTGAACCCATGAAAAAAACGTAAAAGAAAATTATATAAGCAAGGCCCAAAGCAAAAGGGTGACAAAGAAACAAAACAATACCACTATACACTATAAAATTATGTACACAGTTAAAAAATCAATGAAGGAAGTGTTTTATATGTTTATCATTGACTGGTAGCTCCAATATCTCACCATATAGGTCTCTAAAGAAATATTGTGTTCTCTAATCTGATAGTCAATGGAATAAGGACCCATCCACAAGGCATCAGATTTTCCATGCTCACCTTTCTCTTCATGCATGTTGTCCTAAAGTAGAACTATATCACCTACACATAAGGTTCTTGAAGGGACATTCCTATAAAATATCTTATTCATCATTTCCTCAAACTTGAGGTGTCTTTCATGAGCTTGTCTTTAAATTTCATCAAGCTCAATAATCTAGTTTATCCCACTTTCATAGTGGTTGATTTTCTCATCATCTTCTAGTTACTACATAAGCTGATAGGTTGGCAACCAAAAACTCATAGGTAAAATTGCTTGAGCTCTATAGACAACCTCAAAAGGGATTTTTCCTATAGCTCTCTTGGGTGTGATCCTGTCATCCCATAAAGTAAATTTTAATTGTTCACACAAAATCTTCTTATTTTCTTCTAATGTTAATCTAATGATTTTGAGAAAATTCTTCTTATTATATTCTAGTTTCCCATTTTCCTAACAATTTTAATTGAAAGCATAGGTTAATTCAATCTCTTACTCTTTGGACAATGCCAATAAAGTTTTAGCTCTGAAACTCATGGGATTATCAAGAATAACTATGACAAGCACACCAAGTCTACAAATATTATGATTTATAAAAAAATCAATGACCAACTAGTGTGTATCTTTCTTTGTTGGGACCACCTCAACCCATTTTTTGAATTATTCAGTTACAACTAATATCCATATATGTCTAGAGCTTAATGAATCAGTAATTTATCCAATGAAATTTGTTCCTCATTATTTGAATGGGCCTTCAATTATCCTAGGCTAAAAAGGAAGATAACCCAAATATTTCATCCTCCCAACAAAGTGATGACATTTATCACACTTTATAACTTTCTAAACAACATATTTGAATAGTGACAACCACCAATAACAAACTCCCATTATTTTATGCCCTGTGATTTCAAGTGCAAAATGGCCACAACATACTCCACTATGAAAATTCTTAATCAAATCATCATTTTGTTTTTATATCATGAATCTTAGAATAATCCCACATAGATTCTTCCATGTAACTTCATTTTTAGTCAAGAGGTAATTTTGGGAAACAAGCTTAAGAGTCCTCCACTAATTAATGTCCAAGTTAGGGGGATAATTTAGAATTTAAAAGTAATAGACAATGTCTTTATACCATAGAGACATGTTAAATTTAATGAAGGAATCATCAACATTGAAACAATAGTATTTATCTCAATTAATTACAAATTGGTCTTATTCATGACCTTGCCTAGACTCATGCCTCGCACTAACCTTGTGGTCAAAATATCCATGTCATACTCTTGACACTTATTGATCCACTTACATCTCTTGATAGATACTTCAGTCTAATTTAAAATGTCTTCTACAATGGTATGCAGAACATAAGAAATAATATTTGAGCTCACAATATAAGGTATAAACACTTTAATATCCTCCAAGAGAGTGAAGGCTTTTTTTTCCATGGTAGATTAATTTAGATCATCACCTTTCATAGCTTTTCTAAATAAATCTATAGGCTACTCATGACCATATTCAATATTTTACAAAAAGACATCTATAAAAGTATTGTATGATGTAAAAGAGAATATCTAAAATGGCTTAGTCTAATTAGGACTACCCAAAATAGGAGAAAACTTTAAAGTTTTCTTAATGTAACTGAAAACTTGCATGTCCTTCTCTTTTAACTTGATGGCACAGTCCTTCTTCAACCTAGAAGTGATAGGCAAAGTAGTCTCTACAAAGTTAGACACAAACCTCCTTATGAAAATAATTTTTCCAAAGGACTAAAATCACTTCTTAGAAAGTAGGATGGGCACTTTGTCAATGGCTTCTACCCTTTAAGGGTCAATCATGACACCACCCTTGGACACTATATGTCCCAACAACCTAGCCTATTGTACTCTGAAATGACATTTATTTGGATTGTTTTAAATTTCAAACTCCCTACATTTGATCAACACTTTTTCTAGATGCTCCAAATGTTCTTCTTTGGTCCTGGAGCAGTTTATTTATGAGTAGTATAAAAAATAATAATTGGATTTTTTAGGACCAAAAACATATATCTATACTTGAAACTACAAATAAATGACAATTTTGGTTGCCTTCAAATAACTCTCAAAACCTAAAAAACAATGCAATCCTCACAATAACTTAACTTGAAATAAACCTAAACATCTAATTAATCTCAATTTCTCTTGCAATGGAAAATAAATTTGGCCTGGGAAAGTGCTCTGTTACTAATGATAAAAACCTAGGGCACATAATTCACATAATGACAATCCAACTACATTTATTAAACTCAAAATGTTTATTACAAAAACCATATTCCTTTTTAGGAAGGAAGAACTCTGAATCATGGGCCACTTCAAGGGGACTACCTCCTTTAAATCAAGGCTTAATTACAAATAACTGTTTGATGCCCTATAACATCATATACCCATATGCTTATAATATTTATTACCTACCCCACTCTATATTCAAATGAATGTGGGATTATTCACTATACTAATGTACCCCTCTAAGTACATTACATGACCATTAATGTAAACACCATCTTATACAATATGTCCATGCAATTTTTCAACCTCCATAGGATTAATGATGTAGGTTGCAAGGTTAAAGATCCATGAACTATTCCACAAAAGTAACATTGATTATCAAAATGTCTATGTTTCATAAGTTTTTGGGATCTCAATGAAATCATTTAAGATAGAAGTTTCTTTAAAAATAATGTATTGTGTTTTCTAAAAATTTGGAGCCTCTTATTGTCAATGATTCTAATTTTTAATCATGATATAATCTCAATCGCAAGGAAAAGACAAGCATCCATGAAATGATGTTCTGAACATAAAACATACCTGTACATAGGTATACTCTCTTGAACAATGCCACACTATCCTCAAAAATAATTAAAATTAAAAATTATATAAATTAACAAGTTAGGAAAACTATTATGAAAGAATTAGACAAAACTAAATGGCTATTTTGTGTAATATTATTGTAGATAATATTTCATAATTCCTAGGAGTCATTGCACATTTGATTTTATCTTCTTATGTGTAGCTAAAGAGTCCCATAGGTAGATGAATTGACTTCTTGGTAGGTAAAGAGATTTATCAAATTTTGGATTTAAATTTTAATGGCTATTTCTATTTTAATTTGAATTATGAAATAAGAATTTCATTGCTATTCTAAATAATGTTATCCTGCATGCCATTGGTATCAAAGCATGACTATTTAATTTATTTTGTTTATCTCCTTCTTCATAGCTATATGGCTTGCATAATACAAATTTATTTCAATAAATTTTGAGCTTAAGTTTGGCTATGTATCATATGTCATTACCCTATGTGGACCTGTACTTGCATAGACATACCTACATTTGGTGTTTGCTAAAAGCATTTTGGCATTTGGCCTGACATTACATTTGTAGACCTATGTTATATTTTATCTAGCCATCTGAATACATATTCACTACATGAAATTATTCTTCTACATTATACCTACCTACATTGGATTCCATTGAGTGCGGTATTTCATATTATTATAAAGGATTTGGATATTTATGAAAATTATGTGGCATTATAACTGGCACTTTTGGTAGCTACATTATTTTTTCTTGAGCCATGACCTATGCTACATGGAGACTATGTGGCATTTTAATTTTTGAGTTGTGCAATTTATAAAGATAACACATATTATATTTTATTGAGACCTATGTAGTGTTGTCACTACTATCGAATAATTTCTTTCTAGGCCATGTTCGCTGAATTTCATTTCTTATTGGCTATGTCATACATTAGATTTGTTATGTATAATTTTTATATCTCCATGTGGATATTGGTGTGGAGGTCTTCCTAATAGTTCTTCGTTTCTATTTTTTAATATTCCAATTTTGGAATAAGTTTACCACATAAGCCAATAAATTAGAGGAGTGGTAAAATATATTTTTTATGTTTTTTATTTAAAAATCAAACATTCATTTTATGTAAGTGCTCAATTTCAAATTTTGTAAAACATTTAAAGTTTGAAAGTATTTAAAAATTGATTAATTTTTCAATTATTTGAGGCAAGTTACTCTATGCAAAATTGGCAAACAACAACAATTTTTTCAAATCCAAAGAGAAATAAGGGGAGTTACTCTTTTTACCCTTTCATGTATATCAAAAAATGTAAATTTATAAATCAATAAAATATGTATATATTGATGTTTGAGGTTTTATTTTTAAGCCAATGTTAATGAAAAAGTAAACCATTTTTAATACCTTTATGTATATAGAAAGGGGACCATTTTAGAGTGATAAGGAACTAATAGGGGTTAAACAAAAACTCTAAACCTCAAAAAACTCAAACAAAACTCAAAACCATGCATTACATGAAATTTATTATTGGAATTACCTTGACTAACAAAGATAGTTAGATAGAATTGTCTTGACAAGTCGAGAACACACTCATCTTCAATGATGTATGGTTCAATATTTATGATGGGGCAACATAACTAGTTGAACCAATATGGAATGCAAAGGACATTTAGACATGGAAGTAGAAAAATTAAAAGGCTTTGGCTTTGATGAGGGCATCAGTGGATGAAGAGTTGTTTCATTATATACAAGGGTGTAATACACCATGTGAAGTATATCATAAACTAAAAGACCTATATAACTCACATTGACAGTTAGAATTCATTCAGTTAAAGTTGAAATTATTCAACCTAGAGATGAAAGAGGGTGATGTGATGAGATTGGCTTTAGAGATACATGTTATCAAACATGATGTTGAAGTAACATGTGTCAAAATCAACATATACATGACTACATTCATAAAAACCATTCTTCCCAACTATTCAACCTATTTAGAGTCTCTACAAGTAATCAATTGAATACTCTAACATTTATCCATTTGGTTGAAAATATGGTAAAAAGATAAAAGACATTTAAAAGAAAAAAAAATCATAATAGGTGAAAGTGTGTGCCATGACAAAAAAAAAATCTCCCAAAACAAAAAACAAGGCCACATCTTCTAAAACTTAAGGCAATAACATGTAGAAGTACAAGAACAAGTACAAGGGAAAAGGTGGAAAAAATGAAAATCATGATGGTCAAGATAAAAAATAAAATGATAAATAGAACCTCTATTGTGAATGATATGACAAAAAAGGTAGCCAAGAGAGTCATGAATGTAGGACTCCATAAGAGAAAATAGAAGCATACCATAAAAATAAAGAGTGAAATTCAAAGAAGCAGTCAAAAGAGTCAAACTCAACACAATTGAATAGAAAATGTGTGTTTTCTAGTACAGCTGATGAAGTAAATAGTATCTCAGTCAATTCTTCATGGTTTGATTCTTTGTTTCTTGATACTAGCATCACTCAACATACGACTTTCCAAGAAGAGTTCTTTGAGGTGCACATTGGAGCAAGTTGTGGCTTAGTATACCTCAAACATAGATCAAGTCTACAACCATAAGGAAGAGGTATAATCTGAATCAAGTGTCTAGGATTTCTATATTAAAAACTTAAGAATATTCTCTACCTTCCTCATTTTTAATTTAAAATTTTTATCCCTAGTGATTGTAAGGTAATAAGGCCATTTTATTGTATTGGATAATGGTGATGTCACAATTAGGATGAAAAGTGTCAATATAGTCATCTTAACTAGATATGAGGAAGGGAAACTAGTCAAATGGAAGGGAGAGCTATCAAATTTAAGGAATTATGCTCATCTTGTGGAACATAGAATGCCTCCAAACATGTTGTGGCATACTTGATTTGGGAATACTCACTATAACAACATTTGTGTATTATAAAATAATGGTGTTTTTGGCATGCTTATATTATCCAAAAAAATAGATGAGAAGTATGAACCCTATATCCTAGCTAAACATGCAACAAAACTATTTTCAAAGTAACATTAGAAAGTAAACAAAATATTTTAGCTTGTTCATTCAAACTTGTGTTCTCTTCCAATCCTCTCTATTGGTGGTCATAAGTACTTCATGTTATTATTGTTCACTAAAATAGAATGACATGGATATATTTTTTGAAAAATAAATTATAAGCCTACAATAATTTTAAAAAGTTTCAAACAATTATTGAAAATTAAGCACAAACTTGTATCAAGACACTTAAGATAGATAATGGCGGTGAATTTTCATCAAAGAAGTTTCAATCCTATCCTGATAAAAATGAGATCAAATATCATCTCATAGTTCCTCACATGCCACAACAAAATGGATTATTTTAAAGGATGAATAGAAGTATGATGAATATGGTTCATGTAATCATGTATTATAAAGGGCTAAATCTAATCTCTTTGGCCAAAGTAGCTAAAATAGTAGTATAACTTCACAACAGATCACCATCAACATCTCTTGAATCAAAAACTCCATATGAGATGTTGTGTGGTCCCCTCCCTTTAGTGCAACATCTTTATATTTTTGGATGCACTTGTTATGCATTGATTCCAAAACATAAGAGAAATAAATTAGATCACAGAAGTAAAAAATGCATCTACTTGAGATATTACAATTCTTCTAAGGCATTCAAGTCATATGATGAGAAAGTGGATAAGTTTATTGTGACAATAAAAGTTATGTTTTTTAAGACTACAAAGGACAAAGAACATATTAATCAGTAGTTAATTTAAATAGATAAATATGCAAAGTTTGATGTCTACAAGGAGAGTGATTTGAATGTTATAGGAAATGAGTGGGGGACATAAATTTGGGAATATATTGATTTTATATTGTCTCACATAGATGAGGTTGAAACTCCTAATGAAGGAGAGAGTGAACCTTCATCAAATATTGAATAGGGGCCATCATAATAGAGGGTAAAAAATGAAGATTTACATGATGAATTTGAAGCATCTATAGCATATAAAAATATGCCTCAGTGGGCCACTCAAGCACTAAAATATGTGAGGCCTGATGAAGTTGGGAAAATAGGCACTCAAAGTGCACATACAACCTCATCTCAACTAGATAAGTCTATTGATGAAATTTAGGACATGATTGGAAAACACACATTGGATGATTATCAAGAGGAACTCAATGTTGCATCTGAATCATAACTAACATATTTCAAATAATTTGAGAATCTTGAATCTTGGAAAAAATCACTGAAATATGAGTATAATTCACTAGTAAAATTGTGAATTAGAATTTGGTTGATCTACCATATAGTTACAAGCCTATTATCTACAAGTGGGTCTATAATAACAAATAAAAGGTAGATGGATCACTTGAAAAGAATAAATAAAGGCTTGTCTAAATGGATATGCTCAAAATGGTGGAATTTACAATAATGAAAACTTTGCACCTATAGTAAAATGGTCTACCATTCGGACCATGTTGGCTTGGATAGCGCACAACGGATGGGAAATTCACCAAATTGATGTCAAAATGGCATTTTTGAATGGAGACCTCAAGGAAACTATGTAAATGACACATCTTAATGGTTTTTACAGTAAAGGGATAAGAGCACAAGGTGTGTAAACTCAAAAAATTATTGTATGGTTTGAAACAAGCCCCTCAAACATGGTATGAAACACTAGTTGAGCACCTCACGAACATGAATTTCAAACATTTTGAGTTTGAAGATGCAACTCTTTTCATCAAAATAGTTGTATTTATGGTGGTATATGTTTAATATTTTATCATCATAGGGAACAATGAATGGTACACAACAAAATTGAAATCAAAATTTAAAAAAAAACTTTGAGATGACTGATTTATGTTATCTTCATTACTATTTAGGTATTGAATTAATTTAAAAACCAAAATATTTCTTCATCACTCAACAAATGTACATTGGTGACATTCTGAGCAAGTTCAAAATGGAACATTGTAAGCCTCTTAAAACACCCACAGAATAGAATCTCAAATTGACATCTGAAGATTCAATAGATTTGGTTGATGTCACTAGATACAAGCAACTATTGGATATTTGATTTATGTGACTACCACTCAACCAAATATATCATATGTAGTTAGTGTCCTCTAAATATACAAGCCCCAACCTAGGGAGAGTCATTAAGTGGCATTAAAAAGGTTCCTCAAATAGATCAAAGGCCTCACAACATTTTGTGCTCAAATACTCTAGGGTAGGAGACTTCAATCTGTTTGGGTATTAAGATTCTGACTATGTTGGTGATCATGAAGATTGAAAGTCTACTTTGGGCTTTGTAATAAATTTGGGAGCATTAGTTTTTAGTTGAAAAGCCAAGAAGTAATCAGTACTTGTAATTTTTTCTATAGAATCATAATATATGGTCACATCAGAGGTAAATAGAGAGATCTTGTGGCTCAGAAGTGTTCTTTTATATTTTTAGGATCAACAGGTTTCATCAATACCTCTCATGGTTGAAAACACATATACAATTCATATAGAAAAGAATCAAGTCTTTAATGACCAAACCAAGCACAACAATACCAAATTTAATTTCATTCATCACTATGTGAAATATGTTAGTGTCAAGTTACAACATTGCTTGACATTAGAGGAACCAACAAGCATCCTTACAAAGGCACTTCAATGAGGAAAATTTGAAAAGTTTAGAGGAATTATTGATTTGATAATAACCCTGGTAGATTAAGGGGATATAATATTATTATAAATAATATTTCTTAATTCCTAGGACTAATTGCACATTTACTTTTGTCTTCTTATGTGTAGCTCAAGAGTCTTGTAGGTATATTAATGGACTTCTTGGCAGGTGAATAGATTTGTCAAATTTTGGATTTAAATTTAAATTTTTTATTCTCTTTCAATTTGAATCATGAAGTAATAATTTCATTACCATTCCAAATAATGTTATCTGGCCTAGCATTTTTTAAATGCCATAATAATTTTTTTATTAAGACACTAAACAAAAAAGTAATAAGTAATGCTTCCAATAGAACAATATTAGGAATGTAATTTACAAATTTAAATCCAATAACCAAACTCTCACATTTAGATAGCAGTACCAAACAAACATAAATGACAATCAGTCTTGAAAAAGGCTTATCTTATTTGTTGTTTGTTTATTGGCCACATATCACTGAAAGACAAATCTCATTACAGAAAAATAATATTCCATAAATGGAAACCATCTTAGAAAAAATAATTATTTTCAAACATGACCTTAAATTAGAAACATATGGTTTTGCCAAAATAGATGAGAGTGAATAAAAATAATTGAACCATTAAAAACTAAGAGATAAAAACATGCCCTTCCTCATTGTCACCAAGGTGGATTTTGTAAGGGATGCGTCATGAGCTGACTACTTGAATCAATATGTGGTGAAATTTTGGCATAACCATTATGGAATACATTTTAATTTGATTCATGTTACTTATAGGAACATGTAACAAGTATCAATAAATACAAAATTTAGTGTGGCACTAATTTATGGTTTTCAAGATAAGTTTGTTTGGGAAAAAAGAAAATAAAAATAAAAGCTATGAACAAGCCAATATTCTTGTAATTGATAACTATTCGTGAAAAGACAATTTTGTACAATATGGACATGTTATTTCACATCCTCCATAAGAGCAATGATGTAGGTTACAGGACTAAAGTATGCATTTTTTCACTTTAACATTAATTATCAAAATGTTTTATAAATGTTTGGGAGCTTAGTGAGATCATATAACATGAGGAAAAAATAGTAATCTTGAAAAAAAATTACAGGAAATAATAACATGGAGAAATTAGTTTATTTTAATGGTAAATTAGTAAAAAAAACAAATTATAGAGAAGTGAATATTCAACCTGTTTTGCATTAATTTCATGCATTAGATATTATAACTCAATGAGTATAAAAATGAGCTACACATATATGGTCTGTCATCGATCAGTCTAGTGTGTTTATATGGTTTGTTATTGAATTTGTTGAAGTAGACTTCTTGGTTTGCAAATACTTTTTATAGTTATAAATGGAATTACAAAATTATTGAAAGACATAAAAATTCACACTTTTCATGAATAGTTGTTAAAGGTTTTCCATGAATGTCAATATATAGCTAAAATTGGATTTGTAAAGACTGTTGGAAATTCTAGAATTTATCCACACACACACATAGATATATATTTTTTAAGACACACACACACACACACACACACACACACACACACACACACACACACACACACACACACACACACACACACACACACACACACACACACACACACACACACACACACACACACACATTTATGTTTGTGTGTATCTTAAAATATATGTAAATATTTAATAAAATAAAATAGGTGAATATGAATACTAGTTACCAATCAATAGACTAAATATAATAATGTTAATACATGTTATTATCTTTTTCTCAATATGGTGTAATACTTTCTAAGTGATATAGTTGGGATTTTACATGTAGGTGGGAAGTACCAGAGACTAATACTTATATTGAATATTGTCACTTCCCTACTCTAAAAAAGTGACTCCTACTAAAGGTTAGGACTAAATTTTTAACACCTCCAACACATACCATCTTATGACATATAACACATATTAAAGGGATTTGATGAAAGGTAAAAGGGCAGATATATTATAGGATTAATGATAGCTTATCAACATCCTCAAAAAATCATATAAAAACTACTAAAAATATATTTAACCTCATAATTTTTGTATGCTATGTCTACGTCCACATCATCAACTAGATTTTGACAATGACCATAAAGGGTATGTGGAAAAAGATGGTTTGATCCCACCATAGGAGGAATATCCTAGTATGTGACTGCATTTTTTTCTCCATCACAAAATTTTTCTTCCTAATAACTCATGCCTTAAGATACCCCACTGCGAGTGCATCTCAACATGGTTGGAGTTGTAATATTTTTTTTACAAGTGTTTCAAATATACTCTTAGTTCAATTTGGAATTATGAAAGTTTGTCAAATACTCATCATAAATATTATAATTGGTTTACAATTAGAAGGGTTTGGGAAATGTAATGACAGATAGTAACATTTGACACATAAGAAGAATTAAAGTCTTTGGAACCCTTGACCTTGGTTGGTCAAAATAAAAAAATAAATAGGTAAAACAATTTTAGATCTTGGGGTGTAGTATTATGAAAGAAAAAATAAGTTCAAAATTTGTTGGTACCATACATAAAAGGATAATAATACTGTGATTGGTATCAGTTATAAAATCTAGAATAAATTTAAATTCTCTATGGACTTAGAGCAGAGGCAAATTCAAGAAAACCTATGTTTGAATTTTAGAATAAAATGGCTACAATAATGGCACACAATAGAAAATTAAATTCAAATGGTCGAGGAATGTAGGGTGTAGGCTTGTCAAGAAAACATATCTCCAAAATCAAAATAAAATGGGTAGCATAATGGTACCAAATGAGACAAAAGGTATTATTTGAAATGATAGACATAATATTATGATAAATGGTTAAGTACTAAATGGTAATATGGATAGATTAACACCTCAATGTGTGAATAGGTTATAATGTATGAAGTATGGGTACTTGAATTTTCACTTAAGGCATTTATGTTGAATTAAAATCTAGTCCAAGTAACACAATATAAACATAAAGAGTAAACAAATCAAGCCCAAGTGATAAGTAAGAATCAAGTGCCAACTAATTGTCCTTAGATTGAATACTTGAAAGTGAGATTTAAATTTTTTTTGAGATGATTTGAGATTTGTTTGTTTGCTTTTGTGAAAATTAATTTTAGACTAAAAATGTAATTAAAGAATAAGGAACTAAGTGCATGCTTCTATGCAAAAAACTAACACACAGTTTGCATAATTTCTACCAAACTCATGTTGATATACTAGTTCTCATCAGGAATTAATTGTTTAATTCAATAAATAAAAAATACATGAAGGTAGAGAGATTATCCCTCCTCTTCCTCTTAATAAATTTTTCATAGCATGGAACTTATATCATAAAAGTGAGTTGACATTTGTAATATAATTCTTGGAAAGTGGGGTCAATTTATCTAACATTTTTGATGGCTTTCTAAATGGTCCACAAGTGCCAAAGATCACTTCCAAGTAAAATTAAATATCCATCACTTGGATAAAAAACCCATCTATATTTTTACGAAATGGTTATGTCCTTTTCACAACCACTCCATTTATCAATTTTTTTGTAAAGTGTGATGTCTAGACTACTACGTTCTATAGGGATCTTTTCAACTTTTTAGGCTAAGTACTCAACTGTTGTCTAATAAAAATACATGCCTAGTTTTTATACCCAACTAGATAAGTTCAGTTGCTTCTATCCTGAGAAATGAAACCCAAGTTTGACGCACCACTAAAGAACTTGTGAGGATCCAATGAACTCTTACTCACTTAGCCAAACAAAAATAAAAGAATAAAGTAGTTATTTTTAATTCATCCATGTCCCTAAAAGAGAGAATGCATGAAATTTATTTAGATAGATGCCATTAAAGAAGTAAAATAGTGCAGTTTTAGTCACCTAGGCTCCCTAAAAAAGGCAAGGGGAGATCATAGGTACAATATTTTACCAAAAAATAATGAAATGTACAAGTTACTTATAATAAACAACAAAAAATTTATTCTCTTAAGAGCCTTAAATTTAAGTGTGAATGTTTTTTTTAAGCACTAATATGTAAACATGATTGAATTTTGCCTTGAGATTTTGTAAAAATAAGTTATAAAGGTGTCAAAACCTGCAAAACATAGTCTTAATGGTTAATTAAGGGTTTAAAACATAAATTAGAAATTGGATATTGCTTTCTTATTAAAAATGGCCCATTACAGGGAACAATCGAAGGTTCAAACAGATAATTTTATCAATCTTAAGAACAAATTTTATTTAAATGAAACATTACACTATATAAAAATAGTTTGAATAACTATTTACTCTATAATAAGTTAGTTGTTATTAAAAGCTAACTTATCCCTAAAAATACTCTTTGTAAATCACTATGTGATTTGCACATATTAATAATATATTTTATTTATTCATTCATTTAACCATGTTAGGATAATTTCCTAATATTCATCTCCTAGTTCTAACATGGGGAAATAAATTTGAATGTTAGTTTCAACTGATAATCCATTCAATTACAGATATATGGCATTGAAAATCCCACCTTATTGAAAATTATCTTTCAAAATCTATTTGAAAATCCTGATTTAATAAATACTTGACTCACAAGACTCTAAACTTAAACATGAAAAAACATTTTATTAAAATTGACATAAAATTATAAAAATGACAAAAGACCCAAAAAAAAACATAAAATATAATAATAAAAAGACTTGCAACATAAAAATATTTTGACCAAACTAACAATACAAATATAAAACATTAGTAAACAAATATTATAAAATCTTAATATAAAAAACTAGGATAAAACTTAACATAATAAAAACAAACAAAGATTAGAAATATGCAATGTAATAATCTAGCTAATACATAAACCACTAAGTTCTAGAAATAAATATAACTTAATAAAATAAAGAAAAACTTCACTAAGTTCTAGAAATAAATATAACTTAATAAAATTAAAAAAAATTTTACAAGTAAACTTAAATGAATATATTTAAACATAAAAAACTAGAACTAGAACACTTTTTTAAATGAAAATGCCACGAGATAATAAATAAAACTTTTACATTATACTAAAATCATGACACACAAACTAAGTTTCAAAACCACTTATTTAAAAACTAAAACTACTAGTGGAAAGAAGCCATTACCACGAATTAAATTTAAAACCATCGAACTTAAAAGTAAAATAACGGATTTAGAAAACAATTAAAAACCAAAAACCATTAACTATTAAAAAACAGAACTCAATAAAAATCTATACTAAATAAAAACAAACAAAACTCTAAAAGAAATACCTAAACTTTATCTTTTTCCATTCCCATTGGGAATGTGGATGCAGCTGGCAGTGGAGATGGAGCTCGCTGTGGAAAGAGGATGGTTAGATTTGAATGGTGATCTAGAGAGGAGCCATTTATTGGAATCTATTGATCCGTAGGTGTATGGGAGCTCGCAATAGTTGGTGTGCTTGGTTTGAGCAGGATCTACCCTAAAGGAGGACATGATTCTGGATCTGAGTTTGACAAGTTCGTGTCTGGATGTTGTTCTTAGCATATTCGATGAAGAAGAAAACCAATGCAATAACCGCCGAGCTTGCATTCCCAATGCCAAATCAAGAGCGATATTATATGGTTTAGAGATTGAGAAGTTATGGCCTGAGGGTTTCAAGCCAATATCGAACAAAGCAACCTAGTCATTGATGTTGAACACTTCATTTAATTTAACACATATCTGATGCACTGCTAAAATTAAGGTCGTTGTGTGTAACATGGAACCGATCTGGGTCCAGAATAAGTTGAATCTAGATTAGTCTCAAGTTGAATACAAGTATAGAGTTTCTGTAGCTTTCCAAATGGTGAACGATGACAATAAATGCCAGTGAAAAACTGAGATCAAACTGCTCGATCGAAATGCCAGATCTGCTTCAAAATGATAAGGGAGTTGCATCCAAGAATAGTTTGAGAATGTGCTAAAAAATTGAATCTTTCTTTGTTTATTTTCTTCTTTTGGAACTTTTTTATGCAAACCTGTAACACATAAGAAAACTACAAATTTTTTTATTGTTTATTTTTCTGGTTTTTGGAATGAAGACTGAACAAAATGGAGTGAAACGCAACGGATAGAATGAAGAAGGTGGGAAGGTTTAAATATGAAAATTAATGATGAATGTCACATATTTGTAAGTGGTCTACGCTACAAAACTGTTGAGAAAATGCAAGCAAGGGTGAATGGGAAATATTGGAACTTGTACATGAGCTACATTGCATATTTATTAGACCATTTTGATGCAAAGCCACTGTGAATGCAAGGTACAGAGAGGTCTAGGATGGTCTTTTTATGATACCATATTTTTAAAATGGTTCATTATAGGCAAGAGTCGAAGGCTCAAACACATAATTTTATCAGTATCAATAATATATTTTATTTAACTATAACATTACATTCTGTAATAATGATTTAAATAATCATTTATTCTATAATAAGTTAGTTATTGTTTAAAACTAAATATTAGAAACTAACTTATCCTTAAAAATACTCTTTGTAAATCACTATTTGATTTGCATATTTTAATAATAAATTTTATTTATTTATTCATTTAAACATGTTAGGACTATTTCCTAATATTGATTTTTAAGTACTTTAGAAATTTGAAGTAAGACAATTTCACCATATTTTTGGAAGTTCATTGTTTCTATAGAGCACAGACACATAGTTTTGTATACTTAATCTATTATCAACCAAACTCTCTGATCATAGCATGAATTTGCCTTTTATAATAAATCTAAAAATAGAATAAAATGATCTTATCTGAGTTTGCTATTTATTGGGTTGATTTCTCTATTTTTAGGATGACTTCTTTATTTTCAAGTCAAATTCACCAATATGGAAGGTGATTTCACCATTTTCATTACAACATCACCAAACTGTCAGAAGAAATAGAGAACAAAAAAGTGATAAAATACAAATTCACCATTTACATATTTGAATTCATTAGTAAGAAGGGAAAATTAGCTAATGTCCAAGGCGACTTCACCGATCTCCATGGAGACTTCACATTTATGTAGGGAAAATTCACCATTTTTATCAAAATAAAAACTCCTTAAAATTAGAGGAAAAGAGATAAAACAATGTCAACAAAGTGTCTGATTAAGTAATTATAATATTAAAAAGGTCCTGAAAGTGATTTGTGAGATATATAGTCTCACTAGGCATGCCAAATATGGAAAATGATTTTGAAATAAGTTAGAATCATGAATTAATACATAAAATAATGATAATCATAAATAAACTAATGTTTTATGCATAATCCATCAAGGGGCATGGATCAATGGACTCAATGAATTAGATAAAAAGATGCAATGCAATGCATTCCTTATGTGGCTCTCTCCTCTAAGATCGATCAATTAATTTTTTTTGTGGTATGACGTGGTGCTCTAAGTCTTAGTTAGTGTGGTAAGGAAATATCCACCAACATCTCTCCTTGCACCAATAGGTATTTTCTCTTGATTGGGTAAAATTAAAATAAAGTTGAAGCTTTCTGGTGATATTTTGGCATAGATTGTTTGCACATGAGAAAAACTTAATGGTTATGGTCATGGCTCTTATCTTTATAGTTTTCTAGTGGAGTAAAACAAATGTGTGGTTAAGATTGGGTTATGGTTGGAGGTTAAAATGTATTTATGTTTTAGTATAATTGGTCATTAATAAGCATGGCTAGTCATAATCCTAGTATTTACCTCATCTATATTGATATTTCCCACTTTTGACATGAGCCTGATGACATCATTGTGACATCATATTCATAGATATGTGTTTAATTATGATTTTTAAATATTAAATACTCATTAAGTTTCTATGTATTTTTCACTTAATCTCTTAATCTATTTTGTTTTGCTTAATGATTTTTCTTTAATGTTTTACAATTCCGGGAAATTGGTCACTTATTTAATCAGAATGGTCCAAAACATAAATTTATCTAGTTGTAAATGGAATGAAAGTGAATTACAGGAAGGTGATAATTATGTATAGGTATCACCTTAATTAGGGAGGTAAAGATACAAATTGTCACATGCATGCGATGTGTGTAAATGAATTATAGAATTTTAGTGGTCAAGCATGTCATTTCTCTATGTTATAATTTAACCCAAGATAAATTAGAAGAAGATAATGATTGAATATAGGATAATTCCCTAATTAAGTCAATATTGATATAATTTTATACTTGCAAATGATGTGTGTAGATGAAATTGAGATGTTTAAATTATTTTTATCCAATTTGTTTGTTATTACAAAAAGTTGTTTAGACATACAATTTCAGCATGAGAATGGTAAGAATTAGATGTTTACATAAGGTACCGATTGACACCATCTAGATAATCTACGAATATGCAATGCTTATTCTGAGATTCCATAGCCTTGCATTTCTTATTTGGTATACATGCCATAGATAGATATCTGAAAACCTTAAAGTGTTCACTTGTAGGTTTTCTACTTCCAACCTTCAATTGTAGTTATGACTCTTAAAGCTTTATGAGAAACCCTATGTTGAATGTAGAAATCACAGTTTATTACTTCAGCCCAATACTATGGTGTAGGTGACACAGAGTCAATCATGAAGATAGACGTCTATTTCAAGGATCTATTCTTGCATTCTTAAACTATTTGTTGTTGAGGATTATATGGAACTATCCACAGCAAATTAATCCCATATATTATATAAAACTATTCAAACCTATTATTTACATAGTCACCCCCATTACTAGATCAAATAACCTTGAGGCATTTATCATATTATTTCTCTCTAATAACTTTGAATTCTCATAACATGTCAAAAACTCTAGATTTTGGCCTATTGACGTGAACCCGTGTGTATCTCTAGAAATCATGAATTAAGGTAAGGACATACTTATCCCTTGTCAATGATGGATTGGGAAAAGGCCCATATACATAACTATATACTAAATCCATTTCCTAATAATCCCTCCAATCCTTTCCTTTGTCAAAATTTACCTTGAGATGCTTCTGAAGGGTTCAACCCTCACAAAAAATCTTGGATAAATGGATTCGAGATAAGCCCATGACCATGTCTTTTCTTATGAGATTTTCTAGGAAATTATAATTTTTGTGACCAAAAATCTCATGGAATTTTTTTTTAACTCCATCTAAATGAGTCAATAATGTAGTTAGAGAAGAGTTAGGTGTAAAAAGTGAGAAGGTGCATATAACCTAGCTTGGTGAACTTCCCTACCCACTACCACTATATAATCATTTTAAAACTCTTTATTTATGACTAAATCTAGTGAAAACACTACCCTTATGTCCATATTGATGTGAATTATTTGATACACTAATAGAAGATTAGTTGAAAGCGATGGAACACATAGAAAATTATTTAATACTCCTCCATATTTTTTAATAAACCCTCTCCATATAACTTCTATTACAGTGTCAACACTCAAATTAATATAATACATGCTACAAGGCTCTAAGTAAGAAAACTCAACTTCTGTAGACAAGATGTGGTGGGAAGTACCCAAGTTAATAACCCACAAATATGTTGGATTTATATATACTACAATAACCTTGCCCATTTCTCTCTCTTTACATTTGTCTTTCTCCTTAAAAGATTCTTGAGTTAATGAATTCTACTTGATATACGTAGGAACATCTATGTTGTATTTCTATAGAAGATAAGTTAGGTGGTCAGTTTGTTTCTTCATGCACTTTTGTTCATCATGTCATTTTATGATGCAAAAATCACACATAACCTTATCTTTATTATGTTTACCATTAAAATATGAGGTTTCAATTTTTTTTTGGTATAGTTTGATTCTTTCTTATTCTTTTGATCCTCATTCTTTTCCTCATTCTATTTATTTAAAGTTTTATATTCCCATTCCAATTAATTATGGCTTAAGGTTTTGAGGACTTCAATGTGCCCATCTATATTAAATTGTCTTGTTCTCTAGTCAAGTTGGAAATGAAGGCTTCTAAAGAGAGAATTTCCCATGTTGTTCCTAAATGACTTTTAGTGGCATGGAATGTAGAGAAAAAGACTTTATAATCATAACCAAGATTAGATAGTATAGAAATAATTATTTGGTTATATTTATTCTCTATTCTACATTAATTCAATTGGAATATCAAAGACTTAAACTTGGTGAAGAAACCCTAAAGGGTGTTAAATTTTCTAAGACATAGATTGATAAGTTCATTTTGTAGTTCATGACCTCTCATCACATCTTGCTTATCAAAGAAATTTTACAAAATGGTCTACACTTTATTGGGTGATTTTGTGTATTTTATATGAAATATGAGATCAAGGGACATAGAAAAATACAACAACCCATAGACTTCATCATTATGATTATACATAACATATTCAATATATGTAGTTGGTTGAGTTTATAACCCCATTGTTATTTATGGAAACCTTTGCTCCTAAGAATAATTTGCATTTTAATTTTCCATTCTTCATAATTAAATGGTGTTAGAGGGTTAATTGACCTCATATCCATTTTATACAAAAATTAAGTGGAGTGTTTGTAGTTTTTATTAGATAAATAAAAGTGCAAGAATAATGGAAAGTGACTCAAAAACATAGAACACCCCCTTAAGCTATGAAATGGTGAAACCCCTCTGAATGTTTCCAATAATGAACATTTAAATGTTATTGGGAAAAACTAAGAATGCATATAGAAAAATTAGTGAAAATGTCATAAAGATGTGATTTCTAAGACAAGATGAGGATGTCAGGGTCAGTCAAAAAGGCATTCAAGATGAGTACAAAAATTGAGCAAGAGAAATAGAGAACTATTTGTTTGAGTGCATTGGGTTTTTACAGTTGTCAAATTGAACCTCACCCTCCATTATTCATCTAGAGAAAATATGAACAGGTTTTTAACAAAATTTTTTTTTCTTTAAGTGTTGCCCATAATTTATATTTTTATAAAAAATAATAAAAAAATATCCACTAACAATGCTAAACTTAACCAATCCTGTTATGAATTAAAACAATAGTAACCTATTTAACATTGTTTTAAATTGCCTTATTAAAAGGAGTGATTTAAATGCTATATTTATATTTTGAAAAAAGGAAAAAATTGAATAGACTTAACTTGTTTTGGAATAAACTTTCAATCCTTTTAAAAATTTAAGAGTCCTTTTAACTATCAATTTAATGACATATACGTGATTCACATATACTGAGTATGGATAAAGGCCTAGCCATTAGGTTGTAGGGAGTAGGGTGTAGCCCCTTGCTATAGTCAAAGGTTATTTTTGGTGAGGCCATTAGGTCAAGATAGTTTATTGTTTCAAAAATGCATCTTAGAATAGTAGTTCTAATAAGGTGGTAATGAGAGTAGACTCACTAGGTGAAAATACCATATTTGAGTATTGTTTGGAATTCACATAGAACTAGGGTTAGACATTTGGAACTAACCAATCAGTCTCCAAAATACACAAAACCAACTATGTCCTAACTAAGGCCAACTACATAGGGCAATACCAAACATATGATACCAAACCCAAGGCCTAGATGTAATAATAGACAACACACAGGAGCTGACAAGGTCAAGTTAAGTAGCACCAATGTATTAGAACTTGAGCACGTAAAAACACATAATACCTGAGGATATATGCAGGCACGTAGTTCTTTTGTAGGAAAATGAACAAAGGCACATATAACACACAAATACAACAAAACCACTAAAAAACCATGGAAATGGTTGCCAATGAACCAAGTCTACAAAAAATGCCTCCACTAAGGAAGAAAACTAAACTAAAAATTGATTATGAAAACTAGAATTTATTTACAAATAATAAATATCATGTTTTGAATTAAAACTAGTAGCAATACAAATCTAAAAAATCAAATGCTAGAGTGGATCTGATATTATATTGAAGTGGATGCCAAGTTATCTAGATCAAGGGAATACATAGGTTTTTGATAGGCATGATTCAAGAAAGTACACAACACAATAGTTGTAATAAAATAAAATCACATACATGATAAAATTTCATAAATACGATAAGATCTAAAACCTATATTCTATTGAACAATAGCTCACCAATAGAGATGTAAAAATATGAGTGCATGAGTAACTCCTCCAAGAAAGGTTATCAAAGATTTAGTAATAGAAGAGTAATTCTCATACCCAAAATAGATTGATAAGAGAGCTACTTAATATTCATCTAATCAAAATTTAACTCCAAATATTCCAAAAAATACTTATCCATGAAAATAGAAAAACTCCAAATGAGTAAAAAAACACCCATAATAGATAAATATGAAAAAAAGAAAACCCCTACTATAATACTATCAATAGACAATGATCCCATTAGATTATACAACTTGGAAAATGGTGGAATCCCTAATTAATTATTTGATTTTATGTTTAATATATTATTACATTCATCCAAGTATTATTATCTTGTATGATTTCATATTGAGTAATTCTTTAAATGAAACTGGAAACAATAATCACATCATGATTATTTTAAAAGAAAGATTATTATTTTTCAATATGTTTTTAATTTCACATGATCCATTAATTTTGGTTAATAACAAATGCAACGAATGTCTACATCCTTATGTGTACACACACACACACACACATGTATGTATGTATGTATATATGTATGTATGTATGTATGTATGTATGTATGTATGTATGTATGTATGTTCATTTGTGTGTGTGCACGCACACACACATGTATGTATGTATGTATGTATGTATGTATGTATGTATGTATGTATTTATATATGTACATACATACATACATACATACATACATACATACATACATACATACATACATGCGTGCGTGCGTGTGTGCACACACACACAAATAAATATCTATATAATAGACTAACATTCATGAAAAAAAGTATATGTATAAATGATATAATTTCTTAATCACTCACTCTTTTGTATCTGCCACTTAATCGTCGACGTGTGATGGTAACCCTATTTGTCACTTGTAATCTTTGTTAGATGTGTACATCAACATGTAGCATACATCAAAATAAGTGAAATGTGATCATACTTGTCCTTCAACATTTAATATGGACTAAGATCATGTATGAAATAGAAGACTCATTCTAACATATGCATGACTTTTGGTGTAATAATGTTTGTCTCTTTCCAATTTGATATAGACTCTACATTAATGAAATGGATTAATTTTTCGATGATGATGATGATGATGATATCTTTTCCTTATGATGTTCAAAAACGCTCTATGATTTATTTACTTGAGTCATCTTGTAAACAGCTTGAGTAAGTCAAAGGATATGGTTTTATTTTGTAAACAGCTTGAGTAAGTCAAAGGATATGGTTTTATTCTTTAGAAGACATCCTATCCTAATTATATTCTGACATGTTATATTTATGTTGGAGTACTATCTTAAGAACACTACTTGATTCGAAACATGTCTCTCATTCTCATTTTTGTAAGGGATACTCTTTATTAGCTTTTTTTCCGAAAATAATTTAATTGAATTTTATTGTTAAGTATTTTTTATTATATATGTTTTTACTAACGTAATAATCCTACAACATTAAACATAGTATAGGTTTGAGGTCATTGTTTTGGTGATGTTTAATAGATGTGTATATAAAAATATATAATTATTATTTTTAGAATTTTAAATAAATAAAATAAAATAAGAAACAAAACAAACCCAGAAAAAACTAAACTAACTCAATCATCAAATAATTATTTTGTGCAAATAGAGATTCCAAAAGCTAATATATAGGCTATGTTTGGTGTTCATTAAAGTTAATGCATAGACTGTGTTTAGTGTTCATTTCTTTTGGCTAAGCGATATTTTATAAGTTAACTTTTATTTATATAGATTTTGATCTCTTTCATTTTACTTGCAGATTATTTTTCGACTTAATTTTCACTCTACTTATATAGAGTTCCATTTGCTTCCTTTTCGTTATAGAATATTTTCTAACTTACCTCTTATTTATATATAAAGTTCGGTATATTGCTTGTTTAAATAAAAATAAAAAATATATTTCGATTTACATATTTTATCTTTACAAAATATATATTTACATCCTTCTGAAAACATGATGTTACTCGAAAGTGGAGGTATTGTTCTTTTTTTTTTTTTGGTGTGTGTTTTTCTTATATGGTATCTTCTTCCTTTTTAATATTATTTAGATGTTCAAATCCATTTAACTCAAAAAAAGGATGCAGTAAATCATATTTTCTTAATTGTCCTTAAATCCACCTAAATAATACGAAGGAAAGATCCAATCATAATGATAGAGGGAGGTACATATGTAATAAATTTGTTCTTTATGTGGAATTGTCCTCTTCTTTATATATATATATATATATATATATATATATATATATATAAATAAATATAATTATATATAATATCGGTTTCATGGTTTGAGAATATTTTGTTTTTAATAAGAGTTCAGTAAAATTCATTCAATATTAAAAACGAACAACGTTTATCATGAAGACTAAATTTTGAATTTATATAAAATTTATGAGATCAAAAATAAGATTGCCTTAGTTTATGTTGCCCTATCCACTAGGAAATATAGAGGAGGCATTAAAGTCGATCTAGAGTTGCTGGTGATAACTTATCTATATTTTTTTATGTTATAATAAATGAGTTTTAGATCTCTCCCCTTAATTAATGATTATTCTATTAAAAAAATGTTTTTGAACATAGTCTAAGACAATGTGAAATGATAACCTTTTTTTCAATTACTTCTCTAATATTGATAAAAATATATATAAAATAATAATTTATCTATATAATATTCATCTCATGATTTGAAAATACTTTGGTTCTAATTGAGGGTCTAATTGAATCCATTCAATATTGAGAACTATCGCCACATTTATCTTCAAGGCTAAATTTACAATATACATACAATTTATTATATAAAAAATAAGGTAATTTCATTTTCCATGAGCCTATCTATTAAAAAATATGAAGTAATGAACTCAAACTATTAAGACCAAAAACTATAATAGGCTAAAATTTGAAACAATAACTTAGAATTGCTTCATATTGAATGAATTTAAATAATTACAAACCATGCATAAATAGTCCTCAACTCAAGATTAGAGTTGATATGAAAAATTTTGATGAAAAAGAAACTTCTATTTTTAGCAGCTACTAAATTTAGCAAGTTTTGCATGCATGATGGTGTAACTCTAAAAAATTTCAAAAACATTTTAAATATTAAAACTATCCCATTGAACGAATTTCAATTGAAGTTCACAATCAGCCATAAAAATATGCAAATTTTAAAAATATAAAAATCTTAAAAATTCATTAAACTGTAATTTTGGACACTCAAATGGTCTCGTTTAGCCTATAAAAGTTATTGAAAAATACCTATAATTAGAAAGTGTGGCATAGGAAAGCGTTGAACCTTTTGATATGGTCATTTTGGCACATGGAAGAGCTCAAATAGAGCTATAGGATGAATTTCAATTGAAGTTCACGTTTGGCCATAAAAATATGTGAATTTCAACTGAAGTTCACATCTGGCCATAAAAATATGCAAATTTTAAAAATATAAAAATCCTAAAAAAATATTAAAATGTAAGTTTGGACCCTCAAATTGTCTCATTTAGCCTACAAAAATTATTGAAAAAATACCTATAATCAAAAAGTGTGGCTTAGGAAAGCAACGAACCTTTTGATATGGTTATTTTGTCATGTGGAAGAGCTCAAATGGAGATATGATCAAACGTTATGGCCTCCAGAAGTTTAGCCTATTTTTTTTGCATCACTATCCTCTGCTTGAAAATAACTCAGCTCTAGCGAGTTACCCTGATTGTACTACTACCATTTTTGTTTTCAATCTTCCTCAAATCCTATTTTTTAATTATTTTTTTCTCTTGTTACAACAATCCTTTCTATTAGACTAAATACCTATTACTATTTTATTGTATTGTGTTCACTATCTTCATATCCAAAACCTACACTATCTTTTCCTTCTTCTTTGTTGGAGCCTACTGCTATCAATTTACTCCCCCATATTTGTCACCTTCACCATCTTATCCATAGAATTCATATAAATATAAAACATTAATTACTAGAGAGATATCAAAATGTTATGGTAAACACACCTCATAAGAATTGCCATTAATTTTCTTCAAAATTATGCATAGACCAATTTTTTTGTACATCAATTTGTTGTCCCTGCCTTTTAATAATCTTTATTTCCTCAAGTAAACCATTACCATGTTTCCTTCTTCAAACACCTGGGATCTTCTTCTAACATCTATTGATGCTTTATGTTTCTAGTTACTTTCCTATTACTTTCTTCTTACTCCTTACAATTGTTGCATATTCTCTATAAATTCTTTGAAATGGACACTTCATATTCTTGTTCCAAAAGTGGGAAAATTCAATCCAATCTAGTGGATGAGTGGTTAACTGAGGACAATAACCAAACAGGAGAGACCAATTTGATAGATCAGTCTAAAAAGGTTTGCAAACAAGAACACCATTAATTGGTAACTAAATTTTTGGTAGACTAGGAGGGAGATGCAAAATGGGAAGTGCAATCTCAAGTATAGACTATAGATCAAGAGCCTCCCCCAAGTGTACCTTGAAGTTCTCCACGTCAAGCTATGTCAATGTCTAGTCCTCTAGCTACTCCTTCCATGGTTGTAAGTTCTAGTATATCACATCTTTTGATTAATACCTTGGTAGCTATAGGTATAATTGATACAACTGATTCTTCAAATTAATTTCATTCATTAAGTTCCATAACTCATCATTAGGTTGTTATTGTTCACCTGAATTTCTAAATTTTCAAACCCTAGAATAGTATATTGCTACCAATGTTAGGGTTACTTATACATACATCACTAATAATTTCAAATTTTGTTAAATACCCTTGTGACTTAATCATTTTTTGGAGGAACTAGACCTCAAACCTCTTGTCTTAATATAGAGGTACATCTTAAGATCTTAGTATCAACCTTTATTTTTTCCACTTTGACTAGTCCTCCAAAGATGACCCCTGACCCGTCACCCCCCCCGGCACCCCCGCCCCCCCCGCCCTCTCCCGCCCCGGCAAAGAAAAATGTAGATTGGCTAGGATCCTTTGTCAAACTCACTAGTGGTTTCTATCACCAAAGAGGCTAGTAAGGTGAAATTTATAAATGATACACAAGTCTAGAATTAGGTTACTGGATGAAGGAAGGCCATTTCTCATTTTCCTACAATAGGGAAATCATCTCTTGAAGCTATGCTACCTCCCCCACCATATCCTTCACATACATAAGGAGATTATCAATGTCAACCAATTTAGGGATCATAGTTGGTCCACCCTAATCAATCACATCAATGTTTCAAAATGCTTGCATAGGTACAAACATGATGAATTTGGTCCTTGTTGGATAGGGGAGACATATAAACATGCTCTCAGAACTTGTTAATGAGTGTACATTTGTAACCACCTT
The DNA here is from genome assembly GCA_037957365.1 of Torreya grandis. Taxonomy (NCBI): domain Eukaryota; kingdom Viridiplantae; phylum Streptophyta; class Pinopsida; order Cupressales; family Taxaceae; genus Torreya; species Torreya grandis. The sequence goes on along the minus strand of JARHVA010000617.1, from coordinate 1,818,628 downwards.
AGCAAGAGAGACATTATACACACACAACAATTGATCCAAAAAAATAGAAGAGCCTAGACATAAAGAGAAAATCAAAGACCAACAACTCCCTTAGAATAGAGAACAAGCCCTCTATTTATACATTTTTTCACCACTTTTCAATTTGGGAATGTAGGTTGCAATTTTTAATATTGAAAAATTGTAGTCAACCCTCAAATTTCTACCAAGATGCTCCCAAATGGAATATTCCCTTTGTTATGCTTGGAATATTAATGCATTTCCAAGAAAAAATATTGTTGTAACTACCTCTAAATGAAATGATGATGATTTGGAGGGAATCCTTTGATTTCTTGGATGGAAATGCATTTCAGTCTAGCTAGAAGAGGAATATTCACCTTTGGATCCAAAAAAATATATCTTTATCCTCTTGTGCGACTACTTGGAGATGCCTTTAACCACTTATTTTCCCAGCTAGAACCTACTTGACAACTGCCCTTCCCCTTATGCATGCCAAAGAAAAACCCTGCTCTTGTGATGATGGTATTTGAACACTCCATACACATACCTACTTGAGAAATGTTCTTCGGAGTGGCCCACCTTAATTTTGTAAACCTGTAGCATTTCTCCCATGGAGGTTTTTGAAGAAGCAAAACAATAGAAAATGCAAAACTTAGGTTATTTTTACCTTTTTGCTTTTTGGCTCCAACTTGCTTTTTTCACATTTGTTTTTTTCAATTTTTTGGCTTTTAGGGTTGCCTCCATATTTCTTAATGCATAAATACATTACTTTTAATTTTTTAGCCTTTTGAGGAAATTATGGTCCCCTTTGTAAATTTACAGTTTTTCTTTGTATTAGCTAAATCTCGGTCCCATTTGAAAATTTAAAATTTCTTTGTTTTAAGGAAAACCATAACTTAGTAGCAGTTTTACAATTTGTAAATTGCACAATTATAATTCATAGTTGTAGTTCCCCTAAAACGTTCCCTTAGTGAAATTGGAATTTTAACTGCAGTTTATAATTTGCAAAATTGCAAAATTATAGAATTGCAAATTGTAGTTTGAGTTCCCATTTCCCTATAAAGTTCCCTTAGTGAATGGGAACTCCAATTGTAATTTGCAATTTTCAAATTTACAAAATGAAATTCATAGTTGCAATTCCCCTTAAACATTCCCTTAGGAAAATTAGAACTCAAACTATAATTTGCAATTTGTAAATTTGTAAATTTGCAAATGGTCTTGAAAGTCTCCATTTGCATTATGATCTTATGTCGACCATCATTGACTGGCAGGTTTGGGAAATCCAAGTGCATTTTGTAGTTTGAACATTTGAAAAATTGTATTTATCCCTAAATTCTCCCTGAAGCTCTTCTTGAGTTGACCTTCTCCATTAGCTTTGACTAGTGGATCCAGGAGAGTTGATCACAATATGCAAATTATATTTTGAAATTTGGTTCTCCCACACAAATGTACCAGGGACTTTTGGAGCTTCTTTTGCATTTTTTAAAATGTGCAAATTCTTTGATGTTTTGACCAACTCCATTCCAACCTAGTTCAGTGGAATAAACTATAGAAGGTTTTTCTAGAAACTTAGCCCTTCTCTATGTGATGCCAGAACTCAAAAACCTACACTCGAAGTATACACCATGTATTTGGATCTGAGGCACTTTTCAATGGAAACCTGTATTTCCCATCTTTTGCTCATAATATTTGAAATGGTTTCCCTACATCAAATCTAGAATTCATTTACACAGTGCTAACTCCATGATTGTGGGTGCAACTTGTTTCTCTATTTCCAAGTTAAAAATGAAATGTACATATAGCCATAAATGCTACAATGGGAACAACAACCAGAACCTTCTTGCTTTAACTGGTATCCTCCTCAATGTTGGCACTTGAACCTGGTAGAGGCAATCATGGAAATTCTGCATGTGTAATGTGAGAGATGACATCTAGGACTCCATGATCTATTGTGACTTCTATGTAAAATGATACTAAAGGTACATACATGGGAAGTGTATGTGCAAAAATAAACTCACGCCTCCTTTCGTAATTCAGGTCCTCTAATGCTCGCATATCACCCTTAATCACATTACAAATCGGAAGCTCCATCAAATGACATGTTTCAATATCTCCAATTTGTTATAAATTTATTTTGTGTGTGGGTGTGAACTATCACCCTTTTAACGCCATCCCACTTGCTAACTATAGCATAGCTGTTTGATAATAGAACATAAGGGGCAACATTATTAGGGTCCAACTCAAAAGATGATTTGCCATAGATTCTCCAAGTTCGACATTGTTATATAGCCTACAAGCACCGAAAACACATCCCCACACATTTGCATTGGGTTTTATTGGCATTTTGAGGATAAAATCACGTGCTTCTTCAAGACTCCCAGCATGGCCAAGGAGATCAACCATTCAGGCATAGTGATCCATTGAAGATCTGAGATTGTAATCAATTCTCATGCAATCAATGTATTCCAAGCCCTTGTCCACAAGACCTGCATGGCAGGTGGTAGACAAAACACAAAAGAATGTGACGAGGTCTGGCCTTGTGCCCGACAGTCGCATTTTTTCAAAGAATTTGAGGGTCTCATTACCACAGCCATGCATTGCATAACTCGTAGTCTAGCCACCCACATTTATTTTTCTCTATATTTCCAAAGAAGATAACATGAACATCGACTATGTCTCCATACAATGCTCTATTTTGTGGCATTCGACTAGGAACTAAAATTTCAACAAGGGATGCCTCGCCCTGCTACTCCTTGACCAATGGGCTTATCCTGTACATAACCATTCTATTGCACGTCTTACTGCAACTCCACTGCTAGCCTTGTCATCCCAACGCACGTGTCTACTTCCTTTTTCATGAGATTGCATCAAATAGACAGTACATTACAATCAATATTTTCAATGTCCTTGGCATTTGTGTTGCCACTCCTTAGCCTGCCAAAGGCACATTTTTCAATTTCTTAAACCTTTTAAACATCCCATTCATATCCACGGTATCCGGAGTCTCCACAATAATTTTCAATTTGGAAACAGGTCAAAATTACAGTCAACGACTAGAGTTCTGTCGTGCTTATCTTTTGTACCACGTTGTTTTTTTTGCATTTCGGGATCCGGAGATGAGAATATATTTTGCAATTTTAACAATTGAGTTTTAGCATGTGCTTCTCTGCCATACTTTTCCCGTGGATTTCTCCCACCTCAGTTGCAATTGCGTTTTAACCCCCAAATCTCCGCCAGAACTGCTAGACACTTTTTGTAATTTATCCATGGTAAACTTGCAGTCGACGTCCACATTTCCGCCAACTATTCCTTGCAGCCACGCATTTTCAAAGAAAACTTTGCTTTATTTCTTTACCCTCCTCCCACATGGCAAGGGTCTGATGGCGTGGAATTAAAACTTCTTCTTTGTGTCTGTCTTTCTTGCCCCGTAGGCCCGAGGACCTCCATGTGGGCTCCCCAATTGCGTTTAACATTTGGTTGCGTTCATCTAACTACTGTCTCCATCACGTGGGGAGGGCTCCCCAATTGCGCTTAACACTTGGTTGCGTTCATCTAACTACTGTCTCCGCCACGTGGGCTTATGTTTTCCAACGTGGACCCCTTATTAAGGTGCCCAACATATTCGGGCACAAGCACGACAAAGGCTCATTTTGAACACTTAACATGGATTTATATGGTTTGCACACATTACAAAGTGATCCATAGCTTGTAGGGTGGTAACATCTTTGATTGGTTATTTTCTACTACCAAGGGTGGATGAGTATGTCATGAGAATTGATTTGATTTTAGTAGGGTTCATTGTCTGATGTAGTCTTAAATCAATGTCGCTACATGGTGTTGATGTGGGGACAAGACATTGAGGTCCCAAAATATTTATTCTAGAATTTACTCATCTATGATGCCAATATATTGACACATATAGAAATTACATTAAGTTTATGAACATATGAAAACACTGTACTCGAACCCTTGGAATAAAAGGCAACAACAATTAGAGTTTATCTTTGTAAACATCCTATTTTTCATCATTGGATAAAAAATAAAAATATATATATCTAAAGGAGCACTCATAAAAAATATGTTTGCAAATGATTTTTTAAATAAATTACATATTTTTGTTGTTGAATGTTTCATACATAGAAGGTGAGATGGGGTCAACTATCATGAGTTTAAAGTGAGGTCTGATTACCAATTTACACTCTTTCAATTTAAATAACCTCGCTTTACTAGAATTAAATATTATCAAATCCACCCAAAAAAATGAAAGAGCTATTAACTTTCATAAGAGAAGCCTCTAAATTATCCATAGTTACCTAAGCCTCTTTGAGTCCATTTACTTAAATAACTTGCCATTGCTTCTCACCTTTATCGCCCAATTGACCTTAAAATAGTTCACCACTTTCATGCTATGTATTAATGCATTTGGATGTCAAAATAAGTTAGTGTAAATGAATTGTAGGGGAAATTTTATTGAGATTTGAATTTCCATCCAATGCTTTAGTTTATGATGGTTTACACTCTATATGGAAAGAGATAGCTTGTTTCCCCATTCAGTATGTGATAGATTGAATTTGTGTCTATTGGGATTGTGAAGACTTAAGGAAAGTATTAGATTTACATGGCTTGCATCCACGAGAAAGAGTTATAGAGCTTCTAAGGTGACAGGTTATTTTATTAGACATTTATTAATGCAAACGGTCGATTAGGACAACATGATGATGATTTGATTGTGAGAAGACTCCATGTTAAATGTGCAACTGAAGGCATCGCTATAATGTCAATGATATGGAATAAGACAATGAGGTTCCAAAGTCTATATTGTAACTTATATTTGTCTATGCTACCGATATATTGACACATAGAGAAATTATAGCAAGGCCATGTAGAACTTACATGTGGTGAAAGATTTCAAAGTGAGTTAGGTGGTGATAATAAGGGGCAATGACATTATATTTCATGTGATATCATACACCAAAGTGGCCATATCATACACATTCAACAATGACTCTAATGTAGGGGCAATACATTTAGCTTATGGAGTTTATCTTATTACTTTTGTTGTGGTTCAAGTGAGTATTAAAGATTTTGCAAAATGCATGCCACATGGATGCATAAGGGGGCATCATTTACGATACAATGTGTATGCCAACATAAAAGAATCACCAGTTGAGAGAAAAGGTGGTCGATTGGAAATTGATCCTAGGTAGCAGGAAGGGTTGGTATGTTTAATTCTCAAGCATTAGGGGATGCCCACATCAAACATTTAAAAAAAGAATTTACTTTAGAAATGAAAAGAAAACACATACACAAAAATATCATTATATATAGAAAGAACTTGTGAAAACAAATACAAGGATTGTAGTAAAAAAGGTGAAACATTCATAGTTGTACTGAGAATCATAATGGCCCCATACAAATATGTTAATCTCCAAATGCTACACCATAAACATTTATTGAGATGTCCGTACAACACTTATTGAGTTTCTTACCCTGACACAAATTGCAATCTATGGTGGGCACTGAAGTGTGAATTACAAAGATTGTTGTGGCTTCACGATGAGATAGATGCAACAATAAAAAAGAAAAAATACAATCATCAACTTTCTTGGTATGTGGTTTTCCTTAGGTGTTTCATATAATTTTTCATTTTAATATTTATATACCTTGCTATCTCTACACAAAAAGGATCTTATGGTGGACAATGATGTGATGAGCTCCCTGTTGCCACCGAGAGAGAATGAAAAAGGTTTGAGAAGCCGCCATAAAAATTACATAATAATGAGATCATTAGGGGACCATTATATGGATGGAGACGAAGAAGGGGAGGATGAGATTGAAACTTCTCCCATGACCAAGAAAAGTAGAAGAGAGGCTAAAAAACCTTAAAAATTGTAACCTTTGTAAAATTCTTGAGCTCCATGATTTTATATTATTTTCATCTTAAACCTTTAAATATAATTCAGCATTAGTTTTTTTTTCACTAGGCACCATCTTGTCTCATCAAACCATATCCTACTAAATGATCTATTTTCGGCGCTTTCCTCCTATAAGCTAACTGTCCAGCCTCTGTCGCTTTGAGTAGAGGAATTGAGAGCTATGTATGGAAATATAAAAATCCTCTACCATATGCTATGCAAGCAAAGCATCCGAAATGGAAACTGCCAGAGGTTCATGGGGTGACGCTGCTCGGACGAGCTGAGGATTGGAAGGATTTGCTTGCAGGTCCAAGAAATCATCTGAAGGCTTTAGAGAAGCTTCTGTGTGGGATACATGTTTGTGTAGGGGTAAAGCGTAGGCAATGTTGTAGAGCTGCGGAATGCTCTACTACCGTGAGGACGTAGGGTTCGACTTCTATCAAACCTGTCAAGAGACTACGCAGGAGGGAGTGAATGACCACTGATGAATGGAATCATCGGGAAAAACTCAATCGACATCAAAGTTATTCTCTGTGGGCTGCACTGTACGATGGCCCAGCTTTTAGAGCTCGGTTTGCAGCATACATGGCATTTATCTTCACATCTTGGGACAATTAAGCGAAATCTATTGACAGAAGGGGCAAACTCTGGGTTGCCTTCGAATGTCCAAAAATCATGTTTTTTTCCTACTTGGAATATGTGGTAAAAGGGGCCGACAAATATCTTTGTTAATTCTCACGACCTGCTTTTATTCCTTGCACTGGTCTCTGAACTGTTCTCCTTTGTAGAGCTAGTTATCGATTTGTACTGTTGCTTTTTGTTACTAACCTAGTCAGAGGTAGTCTTTAACCGAAGCAGTTAGTGGCTGGTAGCATTTTAGTATCTTCTATTCTGTTCGGCACTATCGTAATATGACCTAAGTTCTACAATTGGTATCAGCGTCTACATCATCTCCTCATCTTCTTTTTTTTTTTTTTTCTTAAAATAAAAAATAAAACAAATGATGTTATATAAAAACTATCCACGATATTTTTTACATCCTTAAAAGTTAGTTTAAATTAATATCTACTATACCCATATCCTTAAAAAGTTAGCTTAAATTTATAATGCACTATTAAATGCTTTGCAGATAATGAATACTTTTTAAGGTAAAGGGTGAAAAGAGTGAAGTTAATGTTAACAACTACTAATAGAACATATGGTATGATTTTTTCTAGAACTTTTTACTTTCTGTTTTGTAGTGGTTTTTATAAATGTTTTTAATTAAAAATAGGTGATAAATTAAATTATATATCTTATTACAATATAATATTTTATTTTATTGTAATTTTTTTTTAAAACATATAATGAATGTTATTGAGATTTATAATAATTTTAAGAAACAAATAATTTAATTTTAATATAAAATAATAATAAGAAAAAATATTAAAAGATGAAAAGTTTAAAATATTTAAGTTTACTGGTTATAGATATTTAAAAAACAGTTTTTAAATATTGATTAATTGTTATTTTTTAAGTTAATTATTATATTTATTAATTTTTGGTTTAAATTAGATATTAGTTATATGTTTTGATGATGATGATGTTGAGTTGATTAAGTCATTTGGTTGTTTTAAGACTTATTAAGGTGGGTTTGAAGAAAATAAACATTCCAGATTTATTTTTATAATAATCTATTGGAAAAAAAAAGATAATAATTTAAAAAATATATATTATAGTACTAAAATTTATAATAAAAATATATTAAATCATATTGGTTTGCATAGATAAAATAATTACATTTACTTCATAAGTTTCCTATGATATTATACATTGTTAAAAGACCTCATAAATAATTAGTACTCTAAAATGTATTGGTCATATTTTATTACAATTTACTATTTGACATACCCTATTATGGATTGAGTTAAATGTGTGATTTGCTAACTATGGATACAAAGTTTTTAATAATAGAGCAAATGTTTTGAACCCAGAACATACCATATATGGCACTATTCCCATAAAGATAAATTGCACATGGTTTTAAGGAGGTTTTTTGTTCAATTCTTTCTCTCTTTATTTTTTTTGAGTTTAATTTAATTTTTAATTTTTTTTTTCACATTGTATAATCTAAATGATTATTTTCACATCATTTACACGTAAAAGTAGTTTTGTAAGCCAATTTTACTTATTTATTATTTTAATTTTACAAAATAAATTATACATAATATAATGTTTTATATTTATTCAAGTAAAATATTTACTTATAATTATGTTAAAGTTTTATCTAAAACCATTTATTTATAATACATTTTAATGACTAATCCTTGTATTAAATGCTCTATATTTATTCATTTAAAGTTATGCATATATTTTAGATACATATAAATATAATTAAAAAAAATTATCATGATTTTCTCATCTAAGGTGAGATCTTGCATACCAACGTGTTCAATATAAATTTATCTAGTTTTGTTTAATTTATTTTAAGTTATATTATGATAATTTTTCATATTCAAAGCTCTATGTCATTTTTGTGCACCTCTACTTAAAGTTTTATTTAAAATCATGTTATTCAAAACTTATTCCTTAACATGTTAATTATTTTAATTTATAAAAGATCTTACATATACCTTAATGTTGAGCATGAATTTATCTAATTTTATTTCATTTTTTAAAAAATATATATTTAAATATTTTTTTCATATTTAAATCTCTATAGTATATTATATTTAAGTGCCTCTACTTAAAATTTTATTTAAAATCGTGAGACTCAAAACCTATTCCTTAATTAATTAATTTTTTTAAAACAATATTTATGTTTTATACATCTATTTGTATGGTTAAATATATGTTTTAATCAAACACAAAAGTCATCATATCATTTTCTTCAAAACCCATCTTAATGAAACTAACCAGAGATTTACAAGTGCCTACATGTACCTTCTTGTAAATTATGAACAACTTTTTGAAAAAGGTGAGAATGTGTTTTTATCCTTTCAAAAGAGTAGATATATATATAATATAAATATATTCTTTAATGTTAGGTCACTAATCTCAAGGAAAGTTTTCATTCTGTGTACTTCCACAAATTACAAATGAATACAATAATCACAGCATCAAAGACATAGGGATATCCTTTCCCTTGCCTATCCCATGATGAAACCCAACATAAGAAAGTAGACATAAACTCGTTTCTAATTATAGGAGCCCATATCACAGCACTGTGAGCTTGGACAAAAGTTTGAACTTATTTGTATTTAATTATGATCGCCTAATAAATATTATGAAGTAATTAAACCATGTGTTGGGGAGGGCAGAGGGGGAGGACGAGGGAGAACAATCAAATTATTGAAAGAGTATTAAAAATTCCAATCCTAAAATAGATATCGTTGTTCAGAGTACGGCATAACTTAAGAAAACAATAAAATAATACTTTGTGAGACTTTCAGATAAGGAAAATTCTAAATAAAATATGTGATAGGGCTAACCCAGGCTAAGTCTAAACAAGGAACCAAGAGGAGAAGGGACGCATGCATAAAATGAACCGCTTAAAGGCAAACATAGAACCCTCATTCTAAGTGGAGGTATGATACAAACTCATATGAAAAATGGTGAGAGAGGTAAGACAAAACACAACCGAAAATAGAAGAGAAGATAAATGTGAACAAGGTAGGATGCTAAAAATAAATTATGCAAACAATGTTGAAAGTGGCATACTGGCACAACATAACTATAGAGAATACAAGATACACAAGTAGGCCAAAGATGTTATGATTATTTGATTAAAAATATAAAAATAAAGAGAAGATTATAATATAGACATTTTAGTATTTATTTAATGGTCATTATTTTTTAAAGTAGATAATAATAAGGGAAAAATAGTCCTTTTTCTGCGGTATAATAAAATTTGACTTCAAAATTAAATCAAGTAAAATAAATAAAATGTCTAAGAAATTAGAAGAAGTTGAAAAAAAAAAAAAAACTTAAGCAGCCATAAGATAATAAGTTAGTTACAAGAGATAAGACATACAAACTAAATCTTAGAAACTTCACATCTGAAAGTAGTGTAGGAGTGCAATAACCAAACAACACCATAGAACCATCTTAAAAAAAGTAAGAAAACACCATCACCAAAAAGCTTGGTCAACAATTAAAGGAATGTCTTTCAAGAAATAAACCAACTTCACTACTCAATTTTTTTTGACGACGTATGAGCCCAAGACAAAATAAATGGATTATGTAAACATCACAAATACAAGCAATCCAAGAAGTAAAAAAGGGAGGAAGACCTAAGACTGAAACAAACTCTTTAAAATATAGAACATGGATTCCTTTGGCAACAACTTAATCACATGGGAAGATTTAAGTAGGTCAAATCTCTTCTAATTAATCATTTACATTACTCCTATGGAGGGGACCTTTAATGGGCCAAATTTTATTAAAAGGAAGGTGAAGAACTCAAAATTTAGATAATAAATTTGCTAGAGATTTAATGTAATGATAGTTGTGAGAGAAACAAATATCATAAAAAAAGGAATGAAATAGAAGATATTTTGAATTATTGAACTAAAGTTTCTCTGATCAAATCTTACATATTTAAAAAAATTGGTAATCAAGAGAGAATCACCTTCGACAAATAATTTCCTAAAATTTGATTGAATAATTGTTCTCCAACCTCAAAGAAGATCTAATGTTTCAAAAAAATGTTTGAGGAACATGAAATATTGAATACATTACATGTTATCACTTATCCCAAATTATATCTGGATATATCTCCACCTCTAGAAAGACATAGGTTAGTTTTAACACCTAGTCAAAATTTAGCTTCAGTTAATTGTCACTTAAGGGCTTCCATCAAGCCAATAACAATTTGTTGATTTGAGGAAGGTGGTTGAAGTTGGTTTTAAATAGAGATAAGACAATGGCCTCTCAATTTATTTATTTTTTCAAAGGTGGGACTTTAACCCTAAAATTATCTTGAATGAGTGAATCAAATTTAAGGTTAAGGAATTCTTCAAAGAGGGACAAGTTCTTAAATAATGTAGGTATGCACATTAGTTAATTATCCTTATTTTTTTCATCCTAGTTTGGAAATGGTTCACTAAAATTTTAAAGTTAAAATTTGCATTATATCGAGTCTTAGGTTCCTCTGTAGGATTACCTAGTTCAGTGACATTATTATCAATAATATATTCAATAATTTGTTTAAGATTAAAAAATATGCTAGTATAATGATCATTGCATCTATGGTACCCACAACATGGATTGTTATTAGAATATTTAGCTTAATTTTTACTCATAGCTATCTCAAATGGTGGAGGTAGAGTAATAACATTGCATTTAACTATAATTTATTAGTAATTAATGAGGTAGTTGTGGCAATCTATAAAACTTCCTCCTTTATTGATCTTATAAACCAATTATATATATATATATATATATTGTTTATAATGTGGGTTTTTAAAGTAACCCATCCATTATACAATAGATAAAAGGATTAAAATAATCAAATCTCGAGTGGTACTCCTCTACCATCAAAGAACAAAAACAAACACCACTAAAACAACCCACCTTTAGCCCACAACCTAGATTAGTTAAAACCCTACCAAACCATTTTCTTTATAGAATAAGAGGGTCATACTAGATGTTTACAAATCCTTATTATTTTTTCCTCTCCTTTTATTGCCTACGATAATCAAATCTCAATAATCTCCTTCACTGGGATAAATGCGAGAGGATATTTCAAATGAATCAATTGTTTGAGAAAAATCAACAAATCCTTAGCTACTAGATATTTTATAAAATTAGGACCTTTTTTTTTAATCTATGAGACTATAATGTTTTCAATTTTTTATTTTTTATATTGTTAAATTAAGTGTTTCTCAATGCATGATTTATCCTCCTTTTGATTCAAACATGGATATTCCTCTAGAGTTTTAGGTATATCATTTGTAGTACTATTACTCTCACTTTCACTAAAAATAATATCTTATTTTCAAAAGGTATCCTTACACCAAGATAGGCCCCTTAATTCTATTATATAGATTACATGTATTGGCCAAATGCTTTATTTTAAAACATGTCCTACCCACTTATAATTGAGAGTTTGTTTTTGTCTTCTATCTATAACATTCAGCTCAATATACTATAGGAGATATTATAAAACATTCAAATTAACCAAAATAAAAGAAAAATTAGGATGAAGCATAATTTAAGTATTTTAATCCATTACAATAAATTCATGTAAGGAATTCAAAATTGATTTGAAAAAACAATTTATCCAAAACTACAATGGTAGGTGAGGTAACCTTACCCATATAGGTTTTGTCTTAAAAGTGTCAATGAGAGGATTGACTGAATCAATCCATGTATTAGATAATAGAATTATTTTATCCCACATCTAAATAGGATATTCAAACACTTAATTCATATTAAAACTCCATATGAGATGTTGTGTGGTCCCCTCCCTTTAGTGCAACATCTTTATATTTTTGGATGCACTTGTTATGCATTGATTCCAAAACATAAGAGAAATAAATTAGATCACAGAAGTAAAAAATGCATCTACTTGAGATATTACAATTCTTCTAAGGCATTCAAGTCATATGATGAGAAAGTGGATAAGTTTATTGTGACAATAAAAGTTATGTTTTTTAAGACTACAAAGGACAAAGAACATATTAATCAGTAGTTAATTTAAATAGATAAATATGCAAAGTTTGATGTCTACAAGGAGAGTGATTTGAATGTTATAGGAAATGAGTGGGGGACATAAATTTGGGAATATATTGATTTTATATTGTCTCACATAGATGAGGTTGAAACTCCTAATGAAGGAGAGAGTGAACCTTCATCAAATATTGAATAGGGGCCATCATAATAGAGGGTAAAAAATGAAGATTTACATGATGAATTTGAAGCATCTATAGCATATAAAAATATGCCTCAGTGGGCCACTCAAGCACTAAAATATGTGAGGCCTGATGAAGTTGGGAAAATAGGCACTCAAAGTGCACATACAACCTCATCTCAACTAGATAAGTCTATTGATGAAATTTAGGACATGATTGGAAAACACACATTGGATGATTATCAAGAGGAACTCAATGTTGCATCTGAATCATAACTAACATATTTCAAATAATTTGAGAATCTTGAATCTTGGAAAAAATCACTGAAATATGAGTATAATTCACTAGTAAAATTGTGAATTAGAATTTGGTTGATCTACCATATAGTTACAAGCCTATTATCTACAAGTGGGTCTATAATAACAAATAAAAGGTAGATGGATCACTTGAAAAGAATAAATAAAGGCTTGTCTAAATGGATATGCTCAAAATGGTGGAATTTACAATAATGAAAACTTTGCACCTATAGTAAAATGGTCTACCATTCGGACCATGTTGGCTTGGATAGCGCACAACGGATGGGAAATTCACCAAATTGATGTCAAAATGGCATTTTTGAATGGAGACCTCAAGGAAACTATGTAAATGACACATCTTAATGGTTTTTACAGTAAAGGGATAAGAGCACAAGGTGTGTAAACTCAAAAAATTATTGTATGGTTTGAAACAAGCCCCTCAAACATGGTATGAAACACTAGTTGAGCACCTCACGAACATGAATTTCAAACATTTTGAGTTTGAAGATGCAACTCTTTTCATCAAAATAGTTGTATTTATGGTGGTATATGTTTAATATTTTATCATCATAGGGAACAATGAATGGTACACAACAAAATTGAAATCAAAATTTAAAAAAAAACTTTGAGATGACTGATTTATGTTATCTTCATTACTATTTAGGTATTGAATTAATTTAAAAACCAAAATATTTCTTCATCACTCAACAAATGTACATTGGTGACATTCTGAGCAAGTTCAAAATGGAACATTGTAAGCCTCTTAAAACACCCACAGAATAGAATCTCAAATTGACATCTGAAGATTCAATAGATTTGGTTGATGTCACTAGATACAAGCAACTATTGGATATTTGATTTATGTGACTACCACTCAACCAAATATATCATATGTAGTTAGTGTCCTCTAAATATACAAGCCCCAACCTAGGGAGAGTCATTAAGTGGCATTAAAAAGGTTCCTCAAATAGATCAAAGGCCTCACAACATTTTGTGCTCAAATACTCTAGGGTAGGAGATTTCAATCTATTTGGGTATTAAGATTCTGACTATGTTGGTGATCATGAAGATTGAAAGTCTACTTTGGGCTTTGTAATAAATTTGGGAGCATTAGTTTTTAGTTGAAAAGCCAAGAAGTAATCAGTACTTGTAATTTTTTCTATAGAATCATAATATATGGTCACATCAGAGGTAAATAGAGAGATCTTGTGGCTCAGAAGTGTTCTTTTATATTTTTAGGATCAACAGGTTTCATCAATACCTCTCATGGTTGAAAACACATATACAATTCATATAGAAAAGAATCAAGTCTTTAATGACCAAACCAAGCACAACAATACCAAATTTAATTTCATTCATCACTATGTGAAATATGTTAGTGTCAAGTTACAACATTGCTTGACATTAGAGGAACCAACAAGCATCCTTACAAAGGCACTTCAATGAGGAAAATTTGAAAAGTTTAGAGGAATTATTGATTTGATAATAACCCTGGTAGATTAAGGGGATATAATATTATTATAAATAATATTTCTTAATTCCTAGGACTAATTGCACATTTACTTTTGTCTTCTTATGTGTAGCTCAAGAGTCTTGTAGGTATATTAATGGACTTCTTGGCAGGTGAATAGATTTGTCAAATTTTGGATTTAAATTTAAATTTTTTATTCTCTTTCAATTTGAATCATGAAGTAATAATTTCATTGCCATTCCAAATAATGTTATCTGGCCTAGCATTTTTTAAATGCCATAATAATTTTTTTATTAAGACACTAAACAAAAAAGTAATAAGTAATGCTTCCAATAGAACAATATTAGGAATGTAATTTACAAATTTAAATCCAATAACCAAACTCTCACATTTAGATAGCAGTACCAAACAAACATAAATGACAATCAGTCTTGAAAAAGGCTTATCTTATTTGTTGTTTGTTTATTGGCCACATATCACTGAAAGACAAATCTCATTACAGAAAAATAATATTCCATAAATGGAAACCATCTTAGAAAAAATAATTATTTTCAAACATGACCTTAAATTAGAAACATATGGTTTTGCCAAAATAGATGAGAGTGAATAAAAATAATTGAACCATTAAAAACTAAGAGATAAAAACATGCCCTTCCTCATTGTCACCAAGGTGGATTTTGTAAGGGATGCGTCATGAGCTGACTACTTGAATCAATATGTGGTGAAATTTTGGCATAACCATTATGGAATACATTTTAATTTGATTCATGTTACTTATAGGAACATGTAACAAGTATCAATAAATACAAAATTTAGTGTGGCACTAATTTATGGTTTTCAAGATAAGTTTGTTTGGGAAAAAAGAAAATAAAAATAAAAGCTATGAACAAGCCAATATTCTTGTAATTGATAACTATTCGTGAAAAGACAATTTTGTACAATATGGACATGTTATTTCACATCCTCCATAAGAGCAATGATGTAGGTTACAGGACTAAAGTATGCATTTTTTCACTTTAACATTAATTATCAAAATGTTTTATAAATGTTTGGGAGCTTAGTGAGATCATATAACATGAGGAAAAAATAGTAATCTTGAAAAAAAATTACAGGAAATAATAACATGGAGAAATTAGTTTATTTTAATGGTAAATTAGTAAAAAAAACAAATTATAGAGAAGTGAATATTCAACCTGTTTTGCATTAATTTCATGCATTAGATATTATAACTCAATGAGTATAAAAATGAGCTACACATATATGGTCTGTCATCGATCAGTCTAGTGTGTTTATATGGTTTGTTATTGAATTTGTTGAAGTAGACTTCTTGGTTTGCAAATACTTTTTATAGTTATAAATGGAATTACAAAATTATTGAAAGACATAAAAATTCACACTTTTCATGAATAGTTGTTAAAGGTTTTCCATGAATGTCAATATATAGCTAAAATTGGATTTGTAAAGACTGTTGGAAATTCTAGAATTTATCCACACACACACATAGATATATATTTTTTAAGACACACACACACACACACACACACACACACACACACACACACACACACACACACACACATTTATGTTTGTGTGTATCTTAAAATATATGTAAATATTTAATAAAATAAAATAGGTGAATATGAATACTAGTTACCAATCAATAGACTAAATATAATAATGTTAATACATGTTATTATCTTTTTCTCAATATGGTGTAATACTTTCTAAGTGATATAGTTGGGATTTTACATGTAGGTGGGAAGTACCAGAGACTAATACTTATATTGAATATTGTCACTTCCCTACTCTAAAAAAGTGACTCCTACTAAAGGTTAGGACTAAATTTTTAACACCTCCAACACATACCATCTTATGACATATAACACATATTAAAGGGATTTGATGAAAGGTAAAAGGGCAGATATATTATAGGATTAATGATAGCTTATCAACATCCTCAAAAAATCATATAAAAACTACTAAAAATATATTTAACCTCATAATTTTTGTATGCTATGTCTACGTCCACATCATCAACTAGATTTTGACAATGACCATAAAGGGTATGTGGAAAAAGATGGTTTGATCCCACCATAGGAGGAATATCCTAGTATGTGACTGCATTTTTTTCTCCATCACAAAATTTTTCTTCCTAATAACTCATGCCTTAAGATACCCCACTGCGAGTGTATCTCAACATGGTTGGAGTTGTAATATTTTTTTTACAAGTGTTTCAAATATACTCTTAGTTCAATTTGGAATTATGAAAGTTTGTCAAATACTCATCATAAATATTATAATTGGTTTACAATTAGAAGGGTTTGGGAAATGTAATGACAGATAGTAACATTTGACACATAAGAAGAATTAAAGTCTTTGGAACCCTTGACCTTGGTTGGTCAAAATAAAAAAATAAATAGGTAAAACAATTTTAGATCTTGGGGTGTAGTATTATGAAAGAAAAAATAAGTTCAAAATTTGTTGGTACCATACATAAAAGGATAATAATACTGTGATTGGTATCAGTTATAAAATCTAGAATAAATTTAAATTCTCTATGGACTTAGAGCAGAGGCAAATTCAAGAAAACCTATGTTTGAATTTTAGAATAAAATGGCTACAATAATGGCACACAATAGAAAATTAAATTCAAATGGTCGAGGAATGTAGGGTGTAGGCTTGTCAAGAAAACATATCTCCAAAATCAAAATAAAATGGGTAGCATAATGGTACCAAATGAGACAAAAGGTATTATTTGAAATGATAGACATAATATTATGATAAATGGTTAAGTACTAAATGGTAATATGGATAGATTAACACCTCAATGTGTGAATAGGTTATAATGTATGAAGTATGGGTACTTGAATTTTCACTTAAGGCATTTATGTTGAATTAAAATCTAGTCCAAGTAACACAATATAAACATAAAGAGTAAACAAATCAAGCCCAAGTGATAAGTAAGAATCAAGTGCCAACTAATTGTCCTTAGATTGAATACTTGAAAGTGAGATTTAAATTTTTTTTGAGATGATTTGAGATTTGTTTGTTTGCTTTTGTGAAAATTAATTTTAGACTAAAAATGTAATTAAAGAATAAGGAACTAAGTGCATGCTTCTATGCAAAAAACTAACACACAGTTTGCATAATTTCTACCAAACTCATGTTGATATACTAGTTCTCATCAGGAATTAATTGTTTAATTCAATAAATAAAAAATACATGAAGGTAGAGAGATTATCCCTCCTCTTCCTCTTAATAAATTTTTCATAGCATGGAACTTATATCATAAAAGTGAGTTGACATTTGTAATATAATTCTTGGAAAGTGGGGTCAATTTATCTAACATTTTTGATGGCTTTCTAAATGGTCCACAAGTGCCAAAGATCACTTCCAAGTAAAATTAAATATCCATCACTTGGATAAAAAACCCATCTATATTTTTACGAAATGGTTATGTCCTTTTCACAACCACTCCATTTATCAATTTTTTTGTAAAGTGTGATGTCTAGACTACTACGTTCTATAGGGATCTTTTCAACTTTTTAGGCTAAGTACTCAACTGTTGTCTAATAAAAATACATGCCTAGTTTTTATACCCAACTAGATAAGTTCAGTTGCTTCTATCCTGAGAAATGAAACCCAAGTTTGACGCACCACTAAAGAACTTGTGAGGATCCAATGAACTCTTACTCACTTAGCCAAACAAAAATAAAAGAATAAAGTAGTTATTTTTAATTCATCCATGTCCCTAAAAGAGAGAATGCATGAAATTTATTTAGATAGATGCCATTAAAGAAGTAAAATAGTGCAGTTTTAGTCACCTAGGCTCCCTAAAAAAGGCAAGGGGAGATCATAGGTACAATATTTTACCAAAAAATAATGAAATGTACAAGTTACTTATAATAAACAACAAAAAATTTATTCTCTTAAGAGCCTTAAATTTAAGTGTGAATGTTTTTTTTAAGCACTAATATGTAAACATGATTGAATTTTGCCTTGAGATTTTGTAAAAATAAGTTATAAAGGTGTCAAAACCTGCAAAACATAGTCTTAATGGTTAATTAAGGGTTTAAAACATAAATTAGAAATTGGATATTGCTTTCTTATTAAAAATGGCCCATTACAGGGAACAATCGAAGGTTCAAACAGATAATTTTATCAATCTTAAGAACAAATTTTATTTAAATGAAACATTACACTATATAAAAATAGTTTGAATAACTATTTACTCTATAATAAGTTAGTTGTTATTAAAAGCTAACTTATCCCTAAAAATACTCTTTGTAAATCACTATGTGATTTGCACATATTAATAATATATTTTATTTATTCATTCATTTAACCATGTTAGGATAATTTCCTAATATTCATCTCCTAGTTCTAACATGGGGAAATAAATTTGAATGTTAGTTTCAACTGATAATCCATTCAATTACAGATATATGGCATTGAAAATCCCACCTTATTGAAAATTATCTTTCAAAATCTATTTGAAAATCCTGATTTAATAAATACTTGACTCACAAGACTCTAAACTTAAACATGAAAAAACATTTTATTAAAATTGACATAAAATTATAAAAATGACAAAAGACCCAAAAAAAAACATAAAATATAATAATAAAAAGACTTGCAACATAAAAATATTTTGACCAAACTAACAATACAAATATAAAACATTAGTAAACAAATATTATAAAATCTTAATATAAAAAACTAGGATAAAACTTAACATAATAAAAACAAACAAAGATTAGAAATATGCAATGTAATAATCTAGCTAATACATAAACCACTAAGTTCTAGAAATAAATATAACTTAATAAAATAAAGAAAAACTTCACTAAGTTCTAGAAATAAATATAACTTAATAAAATTAAAAAAAAATTTACAAGTAAACTTAAATGAATATATTTAAACATAAAAAACTAGAACTAGAACACTTTTTTAAATGAAAATGCCACGAGATAATAAATAAAACTTTTACATTATACTAAAATCATGACACACAAACTAAGTTTCAAAACCACTTATTTAAAAACTAAAACTACTAGTGGAAAGAAGCCATTACCACGAATTAAATTTAAAACCATCGAACTTAAAAGTAAAATAACGGATTTAGAAAACAATTAAAAACCAAAAACCATTAACTATTAAAAAACAGAACTCAATAAAAATCTATACTAAATAAAAACAAACAAAACTCTAAAAGAAATACCTAAACTTTATCTTTTTCCATTCCCATTGGGAATGTGGATGCAGCTGGCAGTGGAGATGGAGCTCGCTGTGGAAAGAGGATGGTTAGATTTGAATGGTGATCTAGAGAGGAGCCATTTATTGGAATCTATTGATCCGTAGGTGTATGGGAGCTCGCAATAGTTGGTGTGCTTGGTTTGAGCAGGATCTACCCTAAAGGAGGACATGATTCTGGATCTGAGTTTGACAAGTTCGTGTCTGGATGTTGTTCTTAGCATATTCGATGAAGAAGAAAACCAATGCAATAACCGCCGAGCTTGCATTCCCAATGCCAAATCAAGAGCGATATTATATGGTTTAGAGATTGAGAAGTTATGGCCTGAGGGTTTCAAGCCAATATCGAACAAAGCAACCTAGTCATTGATGTTGAACACTTCATTTAATTTAACACATATCTGATGCACTGCTAAAATTAAGGTCGTTGTGTGTAACATGGAACCGATCTGGGTCCAGAATAAGTTGAATCTAGATTAGTCTCAAGTTGAATACAAGTATAGAGTTTCTGTAGCTTTCCAAATGGTGAACGATGACAATAAATGCCAGTGAAAAACTGAGATCAAACTGCTCGATCGAAATGCCAGATCTGCTTCAAAATGATAAGGGAGTTGCATCCAAGAATAGTTTGAGAATGTGCTAAAAAATTGAATCTTTCTTTGTTTATTTTCTTCTTTTGGAACTTTTTTATGCAAACCTGTAACACATAAGAAAACTACAAATTTTTTTATTGTTTATTTTTCTGGTTTTTGGAATGAAGACTGAACAAAATGGAGTGAAACGCAACGGATAGAATGAAGAAGGTGGGAAGGTTTAAATATGAAAATTAATGATGAATGTCACATATTTGTAAGTGGTCTACGCTACAAAACTGTTGAGAAAATGCAAGCAAGGGTGAATGGGAAATATTGGAACTTGTACATGAGCTACATTGCATATTTATTAGACCATTTTGATGCAAAGCCACTGTGAATGCAAGGTACAGAGAGGTCTAGGATGGTCTTTTTATGATACCATATTTTTAAAATGGTTCATTATAGGCAAGAGTCGAAGGCTCAAACACATAATTTTATCAGTATCAATAATATATTTTATTTAACTATAACATTACATTCTGTAATAATGATTTAAATAATCATTTATTCTATAATAAGTTAGTTATTGTTTAAAACTAAATATTAGAAACTAACTTATCCTTAAAAATACTCTTTGTAAATCACTATTTGATTTGCATATTTTAATAATAAATTTTATTTATTTATTCATTTAAACATGTTAGGACTATTTCCTAATATTGATTTTTAAGTACTTTAGAAATTTGAAGTAAGACAATTTCACCATATTTTTGGAAGTTCATTGTTTCTATAGAGCACAGACACATAGTTTTGTATACTTAATCTATTATCAACCAAACTCTCTGATCATAGCATGAATTTGCCTTTTATAATAAATCTAAAAATAGAATAAAATGATCTTATCTGAGTTTGCTATTTATTGGGTTGATTTCTCTATTTTTAGGATGACTTCTTTATTTTCAAGTCAAATTCACCAATATGGAAGGTGATTTCACCATTTTCATTACAACATCACCAAACTGTCAGAAGAAATAGAGAACAAAAAAGTGATAAAATACAAATTCACCATTTACATATTTGAATTCATTAGTAAGAAGGGAAAATTAGCTAATGTCCAAGGCGACTTCACCGATCTCCATGGAGACTTCACATTTATGTAGGGAAAATTCACCATTTTTATCAAAATAAAAACTCCTTAAAATTAGAGGAAAAGAGATAAAACAATGTCAACAAAGTGTCTGATTAAGTAATTATAATATTAAAAAGGTCCTGAAAGTGATTTGTGAGATATATAGTCTCACTAGGCATGCCAAATATGGAAAATGATTTTGAAATAAGTTAGAATCATGAATTAATACATAAAATAATGATAATCATAAATAAACTAATGTTTTATGCATAATCCATCAAGGGGCATGGATCAATGGACTCAATGAATTAGATAAAAAGATGCAATGCAATGCATTCCTTATGTGGCTCTCTCCTCTAAGATCGATCAATTAATTTTTTTTGTGGTATGACGTGGTGCTCTAAGTCTTAGTTAGTGTGGTAAGGAAATATCCACCAACATCTCTCCTTGCACCAATAGGTATTTTCTCTTGATTGGGTAAAATTAAAATAAAGTTGAAGCTTTCTGGTGATATTTTGGCATAGATTGTTTGCACATGAGAAAAACTTAATGGTTATGGTCATGGCTCTTATCTTTATAGTTTTCTAGTGGAGTAAAACAAATGTGTGGTTAAGATTGGGTTATGGTTGGAGGTTAAAATGTATTTATGTTTTAGTATAATTGGTCATTAATAAGCATGGCTAGTCATAATCCTAGTATTTACCTCATCTATATTGATATTTCCCACTTTTGACATGAGCCTGATGACATCATTGTGACATCATATTCATAGATATGTGTTTAATTATGATTTTTAAATATTAAATACTCATTAAGTTTCTATGTATTTTTCACTTAATCTCTTAATCTATTTTGTTTTGCTTAATGATTTTTCTTTAATGTTTTACAATTCCGGGAAATTGGTCACTTATTTAATCAGAATGGTCCAAAACATAAATTTATCTAGTTGTAAATGGAATGAAAGTGAATTACAGGAAGGTGATAATTATGTATAGGTATCACCTTAATTAGGGAGGTAAAGATACAAATTGTCACATGCATGCGATGTGTGTAAATGAATTATAGAATTTTAGTGGTCAAGCATGTCATTTCTCTATGTTATAATTTAACCCAAGATAAATTAGAAGAAGATAATGATTGAATATAGGATAATTCCCTAATTAAGTCAATATTGATATAATTTTATACTTGCAAATGATGTGTGTAGATGAAATTGAGATGTTTAAATTATTTTTATCCAATTTGTTTGTTATTACAAAAAGTTGTTTAGACATACAATTTCAGCATGAGAATGGTAAGAATTAGATGTTTACATAAGGTACCGATTGACACCATCTAGATAATCTACGAATATGCAATGCTTATTCTGAGATTCCATAGCCTTGCATTTCTTATTTGGTATACATGCCATAGATAGATATCTGAAAACCTTAAAGTGTTCACTTGTAGGTTTTCTACTTCCAACCTTCAATTGTAGTTATGACTCTTAAAGCTTTATGAGAAACCCTATGTTGAATGTAGAAATCACAGTTTATTACTTCAGCCCAATACTATGGTGTAGGTGACACAGAGTCAATCATGAAGATAGACGTCTATTTCAAGGATCTATTCTTGCATTCTTAAACTATTTGTTGTTGAGGATTATATGGAACTATCCACAGCAAATTAATCCCATATATTATATAAAACTATTCAAACCTATTATTTACATAGTCACCCCCATTACTAGATCAAATAACCTTGAGGCATTTATCATATTATTTCTCTCTAATAACTTTGAATTCTCATAACATGTCAAAAACTCTAGATTTTGGCCTATTGACGTGAACCCGTGTGTATCTCTAGAAATCATGAATTAAGGTAAGGACATACTTATCCCTTGTCAATGATGGATTGGGAAAAGGCCCATATACATAACTATATACTAAATCCATTTCCTAATAATCCCTCCAATCCTTTCCTTTGTCAAAATTTACCTTGAGATGCTTCTGAAGGGTTCAACCCTCACAAAAAATCTTGGATAAATGGATTCGAGATAAGCCCATGACCATGTCTTTTCTTATGAGATTTTCTAGGAAATTATAATTTTTGTGACCAAAAATCTCATGGAATTTTTTTTTAACTCCATCTAAATGAGTCAATAATGTAGTTAGAGAAGAGTTAGGTGTAAAAAGTGAGAAGGTGCATATAACCTAGCTTGGTGAACTTCCCTACCCACTACCACTATATAATCATTTTAAAACTCTTTATTTATGACTAAATCTAGTGAAAACACTACCCTTATGTCCATATTGATGTGAATTATTTGATACACTAATAGAAGATTAGTTGAAAGCGATGGAACACATAGAAAATTATTTAATACTCCTCCATATTTTTTAATAAACCCTCTCCATATAACTTCTATTACAGTGTCAACACTCAAATTAATATAATACATGCTACAAGGCTCTAAGTAAGAAAACTCAACTTCTGTAGACAAGATGTGGTGGGAAGTACCCAAGTTAATAACCCACAAATATGTTGGATTTATATATACTACAATAACCTTGCCCATTTCTCTCTCTTTACATTTGTCTTTCTCCTTAAAAGATTCTTGAGTTAATGAATTCTACTTGATATACGTAGGAACATCTATGTTGTATTTCTATAGAAGATAAGTTAGGTGGTCAGTTTGTTTCTTCATGCACTTTTGTTCATCATGTCATTTTATGATGCAAAAATCACACATAACCTTATCTTTATTATGTTTACCATTAAAATATGAGGTTTCAATTTTTTTTTGGTATAGTTTGATTCTTTCTTATTCTTTTGATCCTCATTCTTTTCCTCATTCTATTTATTTAAAGTTTTATATTCCCATTCCAATTAATTATGGCTTAAGGTTTTGAGGACTTCAATGTGCCCATCTATATTAAATTGTCTTGTTCTCTAGTCAAGTTGGAAATGAAGGCTTCTAAAGAGAGAATTTCCCATGTTGTTCCTAAATGACTTTTAGTGGCATGGAATGTAGAGAAAAAGACTTTATAATCATAACCAAGATTAGATAGTATAGAAATAATTATTTGGTTATATTTATTCTCTATTCTACATTAATTCAATTGGAATATCAAAGACTTAAACTTGGTGAAGAAACCCTAAAGGGTGTTAAATTTTCTAAGACATAGATTGATAAGTTCATTTTGTAGTTCATGACCTCTCATCACATCTTGCTTATCAAAGAAATTTTACAAAATGGTCTACACTTTATTGGGTGATTTTGTGTATTTTATATGAAATATGAGATCAAGGGACATAGAAAAATACAACAACCCATAGACTTCATCATTATGATTATACATAACATATTCAATATATGTAGTTGGTTGAGTTTATAACCCCATTGTTATTTATGGAAACCTTTGCTCCTAAGAATAATTTGCATTTTAATTTTCCATTCTTCATAATTAAATGGTGTTAGAGGGTTAATTGACCTCATATCCATTTTATACAAAAATTAAGTGGAGTGTTTGTAGTTTTTATTAGATAAATAAAAGTGCAAGAATAATGGAAAGTGACTCAAAAACATAGAACACCCCCTTAAGCTATGAAATGGTGAAACCCCTCTGAATGTTTCCAATAATGAACATTTAAATGTTATTGGGAAAAACTAAGAATGCATATAGAAAAATTAGTGAAAATGTCATAAAGATGTGATTTCTAAGACAAGATGAGGATGTCAGGGTCAGTCAAAAAGGCATTCAAGATGAGTACAAAAATTGAGCAAGAGAAATAGAGAACTATTTGTTTGAGTGCATTGGGTTTTTACAGTTGTCAAATTGAACCTCACCCTCCATTATTCATCTAGAGAAAATATGAACAGGTTTTTAACAAAAATTTTTTTTCTTTAAGTGTTGCCCATAATTTATATTTTTATAAAAAATAATAAAAAAATATCCACTAACAATGCTAAACTTAACCAATCCTGTTATGAATTAAAACAATAGTAACCTATTTAACATTGTTTTAAATTGCCTTATTAAAAGGAGTGATTTAAATGCTATATTTATATTTTGAAAAAAGGAAAAAATTGAATAGACTTAACTTGTTTTGGAATAAACTTTCAATCCTTTTAAAAATTTAAGAGTCCTTTTAACTATCAATTTAATGACATATACGTGATTCACATATACTGAGTATGGATAAAGGCCTAGCCATTAGGTTGTAGGGAGTAGGGTGTAGCCCCTTGCTATAGTCAAAGGTTATTTTTGGTGAGGCCATTAGGTCAAGATAGTTTATTGTTTCAAAAAGGCATCTTAGAATAGTAGTTCTAATAAGGTGGTAATGAGAGTAGACTCACTAGGTGAAAATACCATATTTGAGTATTGTTTGGAATTCACATAGAACTAGGGTTAGACATTTGGAACTAACCAATCAGTCTCCAAAATACACAAAACCAACTATGTCCTAACTAAGGCCAACTACATAGGGCAATACCAAACATATGATACCAAACCCAAGGCCTAGATGTAATAATAGACAACACACAGGAGCTGACAAGGTCAAGTTAAGTAGCACCAATGTATTAGAACTTGAGCACGTAAAAACACATAATACCTGAGGATATATGCAGGCACGTAGTTCTTTTGTAGGAAAATGAACAAAGGCACATATAACACACAAATACAACAAAACCACTAAAAAACCATGGAAATGGTTGCCAATGAACCAAGTCTACAAAAAATGCCTCCACTAAGGAA
This sequence comes from Torreya grandis, assembly GCA_037957365.1. Taxonomy (NCBI): domain Eukaryota; kingdom Viridiplantae; phylum Streptophyta; class Pinopsida; order Cupressales; family Taxaceae; genus Torreya; species Torreya grandis. The sequence goes on along the minus strand of JARHVA010000617.1, from coordinate 1,792,420 downwards.
GAAAACTAAACTAAAAATTGATTATGAAAACTAGAATTTATTTACAAATAATAAATATCATGTTTTGAATTAAAACTAGTAGCAATACAAATCTAAAAAATCAAATGCTAGAGTGGATCTGATATTATATTGAAGTGGATGCCAAGTTATCTAGATCAAGGGAATACATAGGTTTTTGATAGGCATGATTCAAGAAAGTACACAACACAATAGTTGTAATAAAATAAAATCACATACATGATAAAATTTCATAAATACGATAAGATCTAAAACCTATATTCTATTGAACAATAGCTCACCAATAGAGATGTAAAAATATGAGTGCATGAGTAACTCCTCCAAGAAAGGTTATCAAAGATTTAGTAATAGAAGAGTAATTCTCATACCCAAAATAGATTGATAAGAGAGCTACTTAATATTCATCTAATCAAAATTTAACTCCAAATATTCCAAAAAATACTTATCCATGAAAATAGAAAAACTCCAAATGAGTAAAAAAACACCCATAATAGATAAATATGAAAAAAAGAAAACCCCTACTATAATACTATCAATAGACAATGATCCCATTAGATTATACAACTTGGAAAATGGTGGAATCCCTAATTAATTATTTGATTTTATGTTTAATATATTATTACATTCATCCAAGTATTATTATCTTGTATGATTTCATATTGAGTAATTCTTTAAATGAAACTGGAAACAATAATCACATCATGATTATTTTAAAAGAAAGATTATTATTTTTCAATATGTTTTTAATTTCACATGATCCATTAATTTTGGTTAATAACAAATGCAACGAATGTCTACATCCTTATGTGTACACACACACACACACACACATGTATGTATGTATGTATATATGTATGTATGTATGTATGTATGTATGTATGTATGTATGTTCATTTGTGTGTGTGCACGCACACACACATGTATGTATGTATGTATGTATGTATGTATGTATGTATGTATGTATGTATGTATGTATGTATATATGTACATACATACATACATACATACATACATACATACATACATACATACATACATACATACATGCGTGCGTGCGTGTGTGCACACACACACAAATAAATATCTATATAATAGACTAACATTCATGAAAAAAAGTATATGTATAAATGATATAATTTCTTAATCACTCACTCTTTTGTATCTGCCACTTAATCGTCGACGTGTGATGGTAACCCTATTTGTCACTTGTAATCTTTGTTAGATGTGTACATCAACATGTAGCATACATCAAAATAAGTGAAATGTGATCATACTTGTCCTTCAACATTTAATATGGACTAAGATCATGTATGAAATAGAAGACTCATTCTAACATATGCATGACTTTTGGTGTAATAATGTTTGTCTCTTTCCAATTTGATATAGACTCTACATTAATGAAATGGATTAATTTTTCGATGATGATGATGATGATGATATCTTTTCCTTATGATGTTCAAAAACGCTCTATGATTTATTTACTTGAGTCATCTTGTAAACAGCTTGAGTAAGTCAAAGGATATGGTTTTATTTTGTAAACAGCTTGAGTAAGTCAAAGGATATGGTTTTATTCTTTAGAAGACATCCTATCCTAATTATATTCTGACATGTTATATTTATGTTGGAGTACTATCTTAAGAACACTACTTGATTCGAAACATGTCTCTCATTCTCATTTTTGTAAGGGATACTCTTTATTAGCTTTTTTTCCGAAAATAATTTAATTGAATTTTATTGTTAAGTATTTTTTATTATATATGTTTTTACTAACGTAATAATCCTACAACATTAAACATAGTATAGGTTTGAGGTCATTGTTTTGGTGATGTTTAATAGATGTGTATATAAAAATATATAATTATTATTTTTAGAATTTTAAATAAATAAAATAAAATAAGAAACAAAACAAACCCAGAAAAAACTAAACTAACTCAATCATCAAATAATTATTTTGTGCAAATAGAGATTCCAAAAGCTAATATATAGGCTATGTTTGGTGTTCATTAAAGTTAATGCATAGACTGTGTTTAGTGTTCATTTCTTTTGGCTAAGCGATATTTTATAAGTTAACTTTTATTTATATAGATTTTGATCTCTTTCATTTTACTTGCAGATTATTTTTCGACTTAATTTTCACTCTACTTATATAGAGTTCCATTTGCTTCCTTTTCGTTATAGAATATTTTCTAACTTACCTCTTATTTATATATAAAGTTCGGTATATTGCTTGTTTAAATAAAAATAAAAAATATATTTCGATTTACATATTTTATCTTTACAAAATATATATTTACATCCTTCTGAAAACATGATGTTACTCGAAAGTGGAGGTATTGTTCTTTTTTTTTTTTTGGTGTGTGTTTTTCTTATATGGTATCTTCTTCCTTTTTAATATTATTTAGATGTTCAAATCCATTTAACTCAAAAAAAGGATGCAGTAAATCATATTTTCTTAATTGTCCTTAAATCCACCTAAATAATACGAAGGAAAGATCCAATCATAATGATAGAGGGAGGTACATATGTAATAAATTTGTTCTTTATGTGGAATTGTCCTCTTCTTTATATATATATATATATATATATATATATATATAAATAAATATAATTATATATAATATCGGTTTCATGGTTTGAGAATATTTTGTTTTTAATAAGAGTTCAGTAAAATTCATTCAATATTAAAAACGAACAACGTTTATCATGAAGACTAAATTTTGAATTTATATAAAATTTATGAGATCAAAAATAAGATTGCCTTAGTTTATGTTGCCCTATCCACTAGGAAATATAGAGGAGGCATTAAAGTCGATCTAGAGTTGCTGGTGATAACTTATCTATATTTTTTTATGTTATAATAAATGAGTTTTAGATCTCTCCCCTTAATTAATGATTATTCTATTAAAAAAATGTTTTTGAACATAGTCTAAGACAATGTGAAATGATAACCTTTTTTTCAATTACTTCTCTAATATTGATAAAAATATATATAAAATAATAATTTATCTATATAATATTCATCTCATGATTTGAAAATACTTTGGTTCTAATTGAGGGTCTAATTGAATCCATTCAATATTGAGAACTATCGCCACATTTATCTTCAAGGCTAAATTTACAATATACATACAATTTATTATATAAAAAATAAGGTAATTTCATTTTCCATGAGCCTATCTATTAAAAAATATGAAGTAATGAACTCAAACTATTAAGACCAAAAACTATAATAGGCTAAAATTTGAAACAATAACTTAGAATTGCTTCATATTGAATGAATTTAAATAATTACAAACCATGCATAAATAGTCCTCAACTCAAGATTAGAGTTGATATGAAAAATTTTGATGAAAAAGAAACTTCTATTTTTAGCAGCTACTAAATTTAGCAAGTTTTGCATGCATGATGGTGTAACTCTAAAAAATTTCAAAAACATTTTAAATATTAAAACTATCCCATTGAACGAATTTCAATTGAAGTTCACAATCAGCCATAAAAATATGCAAATTTTAAAAATATAAAAATCTTAAAAATTCATTAAACTGTAATTTTGGACACTCAAATGGTCTCGTTTAGCCTATAAAAGTTATTGAAAAATACCTATAATTAGAAAGTGTGGCATAGGAAAGCGTTGAACCTTTTGATATGGTCATTTTGGCACATGGAAGAGCTCAAATAGAGCTATAGGATGAATTTCAATTGAAGTTCACGTTTGGCCATAAAAATATGTGAATTTCAACTGAAGTTCACATCTGGCCATAAAAATATGCAAATTTTAAAAATATAAAAATCCTAAAAAAATATTAAAATGTAAGTTTGGACCCTCAAATTGTCTCATTTAGCCTACAAAAATTATTGAAAAAATACCTATAATCAAAAAGTGTGGCTTAGGAAAGCAACGAACCTTTTGATATGGTTATTTTGTCATGTGGAAGAGCTCAAATGGAGATATGATCAAACGTTATGGCCTCCAGAAGTTTAGCCTATTTTTTTTGCATCACTATCCTTTGCTTGAAAATAACTCAGCTCTAGCGAGTTACCCTGATTGTACTACTACCATTTTTGTTTTCAATCTTCCTCAAATCCTATTTTTTAATTATTTTTTTCTCTTGTTACAACAATCCTTTCTATTAGACTAAATACCTATTACTATTTTATTGTATTGTGTTCACTATCTTCATATCCAAAACCTACACTATCTTTTCCTTCTTCTTTGTTGGAACCTACTGCTATCAATTTACTCCCCCATATTTGTCACCTTCACCATCTTATCCATAGAATTCATATAAATATAAAACATTAATTACTAGAGAGATATCAAAATGTTATGGTAAACACACCTCATAAGAATTGCCATTAATTTTCTTCAAAATTATGCATAGACCAATTTTTTTGTACATCAATTTGTTGTCCCTGCCTTTTAATAATCTTTATTTCCTCAAGTAAACCATTACCATGTTTCCTTCTTCAAACACCTGGGATCTTCTTCTAACATCTATTGATGCTTTATGTTTCTAGTTACTTTCCTATTACTTTCTTCTTACTCCTTACAATTGTTGCATATTCTCTATAAATTCTTTGAAATGGACACTTCATATTCTTGTTCCAAAAGTGGGAAAATTCAATCCAATCTAGTGGATGAGTGGTTAACTGAGGACAATAACCAAACAGGAGAGACCAATTTGATAGATCAGTCTAAAAAGGTTTGCAAACAAGAACACCATTAATTGGTAACTAAATTTTTGGTAGACTAGGAGGGAGATGCAAAATGGGAAGTGCAATCTCAAGTATAGACTATAGATCAAGAGCCTCCCCCAAGTGTACCTTGAAGTTATCCACGTCAAGCTATGTCAATGTCTAGTCCTCTAGCTACTCCTTCCATGGTTGTAAGTTCTAGTATATCACATCTTTTGATTAATACCTTGGTAGCTATAGGTATAATTGATACAACTGATTCTTCAAATTAATTTCATTCATTAAGTTCCATAACTCATCATTAGGTTGTTATTGTTCACCTGAATTTCTAAATTTTCAAACCCTAGAATAGTATATTGCTACCAATGTTAGGGTTACTTATACATACATCACTAATAATTTCAAATTTTGTTAAATACCCTTGTGACTTAATCATTTTTTGGAGGAACTAGACCTCAAACCTCTGGTCTTAATATAGAGGTACATCTTAAGATCTTAGTATCAACCTTTATTTTTTCCACTTTGACTAGTCCTCCAAAGATGACCCCTGACCCGTCACCCCCCCCCCGGCACCCCCGCCCCCCCGCCCTCTCCCGCCCCGGCAAAGAAAAATGTAGATTGGCTAGGATCCTTTGTCAAACTCACTAGTGGTTTCTATCACCAAAGAGGCTAGTAAGGTGAAATTTATAAATGATACACAAGTCTAGAATTAGGTTACTGGATGAAGGAAGGCCATTTCTCATTTTCCTACAATAGGGAAATCATCTCTTGAAGCTATGCTACCTCCCCCACCATATCCTTCACATACATAAGGAGATTATCAATGTCAACCAATTTAGGGATCATAGTTGGTCCACCCTAATCAATCACATCAATGTTTCAAAATGCTTGCATAGGTACAAACATGATGAATTTGGTCCTTGTTGGATAGGGGAGACATATAAACATGCTCTCAGAACTTGTTAATGAGTGTACATTTGTAACCACCTTAGCAAGAGAGACATTATACACACACAACAATTGATCCAAAAAAATAGAAGAGCCTAGACATAAAGAGAAAATCAAAGACCAACAACTCCCTTAGAATAGAGAACAAGCCCTCTATTTATACATTTTTTCACCACTTTTCAATTTGGGAATGTAGGTTGCAATTTTTAATATTGAAAAATTGTAGTCAACCCTCAAATTTCTACCAAGATGCTCCCAAATGGAATATTCCCTTTGTTATGCTTGGAATATTAATGCATTTCCAAGAAAAAATATTGTTGTAACTACCTCTAAATGAAATGATGATGATTTGGAGGGAATCCTTTGATTTCTTGGATGGAAATGCATTTCAGTCTAGCTAGAAGAGGAATATTCACCTTTGGATCCAAAAAAATATATCTTTATCCTCTTGTGCGACTACTTGGAGATGCCTTTAACCACTTATTTTCCCAGCTAGAACCTACTTGACAACTGCCCTTCCCCTTATGCATGCCAAAGAAAAACCCTGCTCTTGTGATGATGGTATTTGAACACTCCATACACATACCTACTTGAGAAATGTTCTTCGGAGTGGCCCACCTTAATTTTGTAAACCTGTAGCATTTCTCCCATGGAGGTTTTTGAAGAAGCAAAACAATAGAAAATGCAAAACTTAGGTTATTTTTACCTTTTTGCTTTTTGGCTCCAACTTGCTTTTTTCACATTTGTTTTTTTCAATTTTTTGGCTTTTAGGGTTGCCTCCATATTTCTTAATGCATAAATACATTACTTTTAATTTTTTAGCCTTTTGAGGAAATTATGGTCCCCTTTGTAAATTTACAGTTTTTCTTTGTATTAGCTAAATCTCGGTCCCATTTGAAAATTTAAAATTTCTTTGTTTTAAGGAAAACCATAACTTAGTAGCAGTTTTACAATTTGTAAATTGCACAATTATAATTCATAGTTGTAGTTCCCCTAAAACGTTCCCTTAGTGAAATTGGAATTTTAACTGCAGTTTATAATTTGCAAAATTGCAAAATTATAGAATTGCAAATTGTAGTTTGAGTTCCCATTTCCCTATAAAGTTCCCTTAGTGAATGGGAACTCCAATTGTAATTTGCAATTTTCAAATTTACAAAATGAAATTCATAGTTGCAATTCCCCTTAAACATTCCCTTAGGAAAATTAGAACTCAAACTATAATTTGCAATTTGTAAATTTGTAAATTTGCAAATGGTCTTGAAAGTCTCCATTTGCATTATGATCTTATGTCGACCATCATTGACTGGCAGGTTTGGGAAATCCAAGTGCATTTTGTAGTTTGAACATTTGAAAAATTGTATTTATCCCTAAATTCTCCCTGAAGCTCTTCTTGAGTTGACCTTCTCCATTAGCTTTGACTAGTGGATCCAGGAGAGTTGATCACAATATGCAAATTATATTTTGAAATTTGGTTCTCCCACACAAATGTACCAGGGACTTTTGGAGCTTCTTTTGCATTTTTTAAAATGTGCAAATTCTTTGATGTTTTGACCAACTCCATTCCAACCTAGTTCAGTGGAATAAACTATAGAAGGTTTTTCTAGAAACTTAGCCCTTCTCTATGTGATGCCAGAACTCAAAAACCTACACTCGAAGTATACACCATGTATTTGGATCTGAGGCACTTTTCAATGGAAACCTGTATTTCCCATCTTTTGCTCATAATATTTGAAATGGTTTCCCTACATCAAATCTAGAATTCATTTACACAGTGCTAACTCCATGATTGTGGGTGCAACTTGTTTCTCTATTTCCAAGTTAAAAATGAAATGTACATATAGCCATAAATGCTACAATGGGAACAACAACCAGAACCTTCTTGCTTTAACTGGTATCCTCCTCAATGTTGGCACTTGAACCTGGTAGAGGCAATCATGGAAATTCTGCATGTGTAATGTGAGAGATGACATCTAGGACTCCATGATCTATTGTGACTTCTATGTAAAATGATACTAAAGGTACATACATGGGAAGTGTATGTGCAAAAATAAACTCACGCCTCCTTTCGTAATTCAGGTCCTCTAATGCTCGCATATCACCCTTAATCACATTACAAATCGGAAGCTCCATCAAATGACATGTTTCAATATCTCCAATTTGTTATAAATTTATTTTGTGTGTGGGTGTGAACTATCACCCTTTTAACGCCATCCCACTTGCTAACTATAGCATAGCTGTTTGATAATAGAACATAAGGGGCAACATTATTAGGGTCCAACTCAAAAGATGATTTGCCATAGATTCTCCAAGTTCGACATTGTTATATAGCCTACAAGCACCGAAAACACATCCCCACACATTTGCATTGGGTTTTATTGGCATTTTGAGGATAAAATCACGTGCTTCTTCAAGACTCCCAGCATGGCCAAGGAGATCAACCATTCAGGCATAGTGATCCATTGAAGATCTGAGATTGTAATCAATTCTCATGCAATCAATGTATTCCAAGCCCTTGTCCACAAGACCTGCATGGCAGGTGGTAGACAAAACACAAAAGAATGTGACGAGGTCTGGCCTTGTGCCCGACAGTCGCATTTTTTCAAAGAATTTGAGGGTCTCATTACCACAGCCATGCATTGCATAACTCGTAGTCTAGCCACCCACATTTATTTTTCTCTATATTTCCAAAGAAGATAACATGAACATCGACTATGTCTCCATACAATGCTCTATTTTGTGGCATTCGACTAGGAACTAAAATTTCAACAAGGGATGCCTCGCCCTGCTACTCCTTGACCAATGGGCTTATCCTGTACATAACCATTCTATTGCACGTCTTACTGCAACTCCACTGCTAGCCTTGTCATCCCAACGCACGTGTCTACTTCCTTTTTCATGAGATTGCATCAAATAGACAGTACATTACAATCAATATTTTCAATGTCCTTGGCATTTGTGTTGCCACTCCTTAGCCTGCCAAAGGCACATTTTTCAATTTCTTAAACCTTTTAAACATCCCATTCATATCCACGGTATCCGGAGTCTCCACAATAATTTTCAATTTGGAAACAGGTCAAAATTACAGTCAACGACTAGAGTTCTGTCGTGCTTATCTTTTGTACCACGTTGTTTTTTTTGCATTTCGGGATCCGGAGATGAGAATATATTTTGCAATTTTAACAATTGAGTTTTAGCATGTGCTTCTCTGCCATACTTTTCCCGTGGATTTCTCCCACCTCAGTTGCAATTGCGTTTTAACCCCCAAATCTCCGCCAGAACTGCTAGACACTTTTTGTAATTTATCCATGGTAAACTTGCAGTCGACGTCCACATTTCCGCCAACTATTCCTTGCAGCCACGCATTTTCAAAGAAAACTTTGCTTTATTTCTTTACCCTCCTCCCACATGGCAAGGGTCTGATGGCGTGGAATTAAAACTTCTTCTTTGTGTCTGTCTTTCTTGCCCCGTAGGCCCGAGGACCTCCATGTGGGCTCCCCAATTGCGTTTAACATTTGGTTGCGTTCATCTAACTACTGTCTCCATCACGTGGGGAGGGCTCCCCAATTGCGCTTAACACTTGGTTGCGTTCATCTAACTACTGTCTCCGCCACGTGGGCTTATGTTTTCCAACGTGGACCCCTTATTAAGGTGCCCAACATATTCGGGCACAAGCACGACAAAGGCTCATTTTGAACACTTAACATGGATTTATATGGTTTGCACACATTACAAAGTGATCCATAGCTTGTAGGGTGGTAACATCTTTGATTGGTTATTTTCTACTACCAAGGGTGGATGAGTATGTCATGAGAATTGATTTGATTTTAGTAGGGTTCATTGTCTGATGTAGTCTTAAATCAATGTCGCTACATGGTGTTGATGTGGGGACAAGACATTGAGGTCCCAAAATATTTATCCTAGAATTTACTCATCTATGATGCCAATATATTGACACATATAGAAATTACATTAAGTTTATGAACATATGAAAACACTGTACTCGAACCCTTGGAATAAAAGGCAACAACAATTAGAGTTTATCTTTGTAAACATCCTATTTTTCATCATTGGATAAAAAATAAAAATATATATATCTAAAGGAGCACTCATAAAAAATATGTTTGCAAATGATTTTTTAAATAAATTACATATTTTTGTTGTTGAATGTTTCATACATAGAAGGTGAGATGGGGTCAACTATCATGAGTTTAAAGTGAGGTCTGATTACCAATTTACACTCTTTCAATTTAAATAACCTCGCTTTACTAGAATTAAATATTATCAAATCCACCCAAAAAAATGAAAGAGCTATTAACTTTCATAAGAGAAGCCTCTAAATTATCCATAGTTACCTAAGCCTCTTTGAGTCCATTTACTTAAATAACTTGCCATTGCTTCTCACCTTTATCGCCCAATTGACCTTAAAATAGTTCACCACTTTCATGCTATGTATTAATGCATTTGGATGTCAAAATAAGTTAGTGTAAATGAATTGTAGGGGAAATTTTATTGAGATTTGAATTTCCATCCAATGCTTTAGTTTATGATGGTTTACACTCTATATGGAAAGAGATAGCTTGTTTCCCCATTCAGTATGTGATAGATTGAATTTGTGTCTATTGGGATTGTGAAGACTTAAGGAAAGTATTAGATTTACATGGCTTGCATCCACGAGAAAGAGTTATAGAGCTTCTAAGGTGACAGGTTATTTTATTAGACATTTATTAATGCAAACGGTCGATTAGGACAACATGATGATGATTTGATTGTGAGAAGACTCCATGTTAAATGTGCAACTGAAGGCATCGCTATAATGTCAATGATATGGAATAAGACAATGAGGTTCCAAAGTCTATATTGTAACTTATATTTGTCTATGCTACCGATATATTGACACATAGAGAAATTATAGCAAGGCCATGTAGAACTTACATGTGGTGAAAGATTTCAAAGTGAGTTAGGTGGTGATAATAAGGGGCAATGACATTATATTTCATGTGATATCATACACCAAAGTGGCCATATCATACACATTCAACAATGACTCTAATGTAGGGGCAATACATTTAGCTTATGGAGTTTATCTTATTACTTTTGTTGTGGTTCAAGTGAGTATTAAAGATTTTGCAAAATGCATGCCACATGGATGCATAAGGGGGCATCATTTACGATACAATGTGTATGCCAACATAAAAGAATCACCAGTTGAGAGAAAAGGTGGTCGATTGGAAATTGATCCTAGGTAGCAGGAAGGGTTGGTATGTTTAATTCTCAAGCATTAGGGGATGCCCACATCAAACATTTAAAAAAAGAATTTACTTTAGAAATGAAAAGAAAACACATACACAAAAATATCATTATATATAGAAAGAACTTGTGAAAACAAATACAAGGATTGTAGTAAAAAAGGTGAAACATTCATAGTTGTACTGAGAATCATAATGGCCCCATACAAATATGTTAATCTCCAAATGCTACACCATAAACATTTATTGAGATGTCCGTACAACACTTATTGAGTTTCTTACCCTGACACAAATTGCAATCTATGGTGGGCACTGAAGTGTGAATTACAAAGATTGTTGTGGCTTCACGATGAGATAGATGCAACAATAAAAAAGAAAAAATACAATCATCAACTTTCTTGGTATGTGGTTTTCCTTAGGTGTTTCATATAATTTTTCATTTTAATATTTATATACCTTGCTATCTCTACACAAAAAGGATCTTATGGTGGACAATGATGTGATGAGCTCCCTGTTGCCACCGAGAGAGAATGAAAAAGGTTTGAGAAGCCGCCATAAAAATTACATAATAATGAGATCATTAGGGGACCATTATATGGATGGAGACGAAGAAGGGGAGGATGAGATTGAAACTTCTCCCATGACCAAGAAAAGTAGAAGAGAGGCTAAAAAACCTTAAAAATTGTAACCTTTGTAAAATTCTTGAGCTCCATGATTTTATATTATTTTCATCTTAAACCTTTAAATATAATTCAGCATTAGTTTTTTTTTCACTAGGCACCATCTTGTCTCATCAAACCATATCCTACTAAATGATCTATTTTCGGCGCTTTCCTCCTATAAGCTAACTGTCCAGCCTCTGTCGCTTTGAGTAGAGGAATTGAGAGCTATGTATGGAAATATAAAAATCCTCTACCATATGCTATGCAAGCAAAGCATCCGAAATGGAAACTGCCAGAGGTTCATGGGGTGACGCTGCTCGGACGAGCTGAGGATTGGAAGGATTTGCTTGCAGGTCCAAGAAATCATCTGAAGGCTTTAGAGAAGCTTCTGTGTGGGATACATGTTTGTGTAGGGGTAAAGCGTAGGCAATGTTGTAGAGCTGCGGAATGCTCTACTACCGTGAGGACGTAGGGTTCGACTTCTATCAAACCTGTCAAGAGACTACGCAGGAGGGAGTGAATGACCACTGATGAATGGAATCATCGGGAAAAACTCAATCGACATCAAAGTTATTCTCTGTGGGCTGCACTGTACGATGGCCCAGCTTTTAGAGCTCGGTTTGCAGCATACATGGCATTTATCTTCACATCTTGGGACAATTAAGCGAAATCTATTGACAGAAGGGGCAAACTCTGGGTTGCCTTCGAATGTCCAAAAATCATGTTTTTTTCCTACTTGGAATATGTGGTAAAAGGGGCCGACAAATATCTTTGTTAATTCTCACGACCTGCTTTTATTCCTTGCACTGGTCTCTGAACTGTTCTCCTTTGTAGAGCTAGTTATCGATTTGTACTGTTGCTTTTTGTTACTAACCTAGTCAGAGGTAGTCTTTAACCGAAGCAGTTAGTGGCTGGTAGCATTTTAGTATCTTCTATTCTGTTCGGCACTATCGTAATATGACCTAAGTTCTACAATTGGTATCAGCGTCTACATCATCTCCTCATCTTCTTTTTTTTTTTTTTTCTTAAAATAAAAAATAAAACAAATGATGTTATATAAAAACTATCCACGATATTTTTTACATCCTTAAAAGTTAGTTTAAATTAATATCTACTATACCCATATCCTTAAAAAGTTAGCTTAAATTTATAATGCACTATTAAATGCTTTGCAGATAATGAATACTTTTTAAGGTAAAGGGTGAAAAGAGTGAAGTTAATGTTAACAACTACTAATAGAACATATGGTATGATTTTTTCTAGAACTTTTTACTTTCTGTTTTGTAGTGGTTTTTATAAATGTTTTTAATTAAAAATAGGTGATAAATTAAATTATATATCTTATTACAATATAATATTTTATTTTATTGTAATTTTTTTTTAAAACATATAATGAATGTTATTGAGATTTATAATAATTTTAAGAAACAAATAATTTAATTTTAATATAAAATAATAATAAGAAAAAATATTAAAAGATGAAAAGTTTAAAATATTTAAGTTTACTGGTTATAGATATTTAAAAAACAGTTTTTAAATATTGATTAATTGTTATTTTTTAAGTTAATTATTATATTTATTAATTTTTGGTTTAAATTAGATATTAGTTATATGTTTTGATGATGATGATGTTGAGTTGATTAAGTCATTTGGTTGTTTTAAGACTTATTAAGGTGGGTTTGAAGAAAATAAACATTCCAGATTTATTTTTATAATAATCTATTGGAAAAAAAAAGATAATAATTTAAAAAATATATATTATAGTACTAAAATTTATAATAAAAATATATTAAATCATATTGGTTTGCATAGATAAAATAATTACATTTACTTCATAAGTTTCCTATGATATTATACATTGTTAAAAGACCTCATAAATAATTAGTACTCTAAAATGTATTGGTCATATTTTATTACAATTTACTATTTGACATACCCTATTATGGATTGAGTTAAATGTGTGATTTGCTAACTATGGATACAAAGTTTTTAATAATAGAGCAAATGTTTTGAACCCAGAACATACCATATATGGCACTATTCCCATAAAGATAAATTGCACATGGTTTTAAGGAGGTTTTTTGTTCAATTCTTTCTCTCTTTATTTTTTTTGAGTTTAATTTAATTTTTAATTTTTTTTTTCACATTGTATAATCTAAATGATTATTTTCACATCATTTACACGTAAAAGTAGTTTTGTAAGCCAATTTTACTTATTTATTATTTTAATTTTACAAAATAAATTATACATAATATAATGTTTTATATTTATTCAAGTAAAATATTTACTTATAATTATGTTAAAGTTTTATCTAAAACCATTTATTTATAATACATTTTAATGACTAATCCTTGTATTAAATGCTCTATATTTATTCATTTAAAGTTATGCATATATTTTAGATACATATAAATATAATTAAAAAAAATTATCATGATTTTCTCATCTAAGGTGAGATCTTGCATACCAACGTGTTCAATATAAATTTATCTAGTTTTGTTTAATTTATTTTAAGTTATATTATGATAATTTTTCATATTCAAAGCTCTATGTCATTTTTGTGCACCTCTACTTAAAGTTTTATTTAAAATCATGTTATTCAAAACTTATTCCTTAACATGTTAATTATTTTAATTTATAAAAGATCTTACATATACCTTAATGTTGAGCATGAATTTATCTAATTTTATTTCATTTTTTAAAAAATATATATTTAAATATTTTTTTCATATTTAAATCTCTATAGTATATTATATTTAAGTGCCTCTACTTAAAATTTTATTTAAAATCGTGAGACTCAAAACCTATTCCTTATTTAATTAATTTTTTTAAAACAATATTTATGTTTTATACATCTATTTGTATGGTTAAATATATGTTTTAATCAAACACAAAAGTCATCATATCATTTTCTTCAAAACCCATCTTAATGAAACTAACCAGAGATTTACAAGTGCCTACATGTACCTTCTTGTAAATTATGAACAACTTTTTGAAAAAGGTGAGAATGTGTTTTTATCCTTTCAAAAGAGTAGATATATATATAATATAAATATATTCTTTAATGTTAGGTCACTAATCTCAAGGAAAGTTTTCATTCTGTGTACTTCCACAAATTACAAATGAATACAATAATCACAGCATCAAAGACATAGGGATATCCTTTCCCTTGCCTATCCCATGATGAAACCCAACATAAGAAAGTAGACATAAACTCGTTTCTAATTATAGGAGCCCATATCACAGCACTGTGAGCTTGGACAAAAGTTTGAACTTATTTGTATTTAATTATGATCGCCTAATAAATATTATGAAGTAATTAAACCATGTGTTGGGGAGGGCAGAGGGGGAGGACGAGGGAGAACAATCAAATTATTGAAAGAGTATTAAAAATTCCAATCCTAAAATAGATATCGTTGTTCAGAGTACGGCATAACTTAAGAAAACAATAAAATGATACTTTGTGAGACTTTCAGATAAGGAAAATTCTAAATAAAATATGTGATAGGGCTAACCCAGGCTAAGTCTAAACAAGGAACCAAGAGGAGAAGGGACGCATGCATAAAATGAACCGCTTAAAGGCAAACATAGAACCCTCATTCTAAGTGGAGGTATGATACAAACTCATATGAAAAATGGTGAGAGAGGTAAGACAAAACACAACCGAAAATAGAAGAGAAGATAAATGTGAACAAGGTAGGATGCTAAAAATAAATTATGCAAACAATGTTGAAAGTGGCATACTGGCACAACATAACTATAGAGAATACAAGATACACAAGTAGGCCAAAGATGTTATGATTATTTGATTAAAAATATAAAAATAAAGAGAAGATTATAATATAGACATTTTAGTATTTATTTAATGGTCATTATTTTTTAAAGTAGATAATAATAAGGGAAAAATAGTCCTTTTTCTGCGGTATAATAAAATTTGACTTCAAAATTAAATCAAGTAAAATAAATAAAATGTCTAAGAAATTAGAAGAAGTTGAAAAAAAAAAAAAAACTTAAGCAGCCATAAGATAATAAGTTAGTTACAAGAGATAAGACATACAAACTAAATCTTAGAAACTTCACATCTGAAAGTAGTGTAGGAGTGCAATAACCAAACAACACCATAGAACCATCTTAAAAAAAGTAAGAAAACACCATCACCAAAAAGCTTGGTCAACAATTAAAGGAATGTCTTTCAAGAAATAAACCAACTTCACTACTCAATTTTTTTTGACGACGTATGAGCCCAAGACAAAATAAATGGATTATGTAAACATCACAAATACAAGCAATCCAAGAAGTAAAAAAGGGAGGAAGACCTAAGACTGAAACAAACTCTTTAAAATATAGAACATGGATTCCTTTGGCAACAACTTAATCACATGGGAAGATTTAAGTAGGTCAAATCTCTTCTAATTAATCATTTACATTACTCCTATGGAGGGGACCTTTAATGGGCCAAATTTTATTAAAAGGAAGGTGAAGAACTCAAAATTTAGATAATAAATTTGCTAGAGATTTAATGTAATGATAGTTGTGAGAGAAACAAATATCATAAAAAAAGGAATGAAATAGAAGATATTTTGAATTATTGAACTAAAGTTTCTCTGATCAAATCTTACATATTTAAAAAAATTGGTAATCAAGAGAGAATCACCTTCGACAAATAATTTCCTAAAATTTGATTGAATAATTGTTCTCCAACCTCAAAGAAGATCTAATGTTTCAAAAAAATGTTTGAGGAACATGAAATATTGAATACATTACATGTTATCACTTATCCCAAATTATATCTGGATATATCTCCACCTCTAGAAAGACATAGGTTAGTTTTAACACCTAGTCAAAATTTAGCTTCAGTTAATTGTCACTTAAGGGCTTCCATCAAGCCAATAACAATTTGTTGATTTGAGGAAGGTGGTTGAAGTTGGTTTTAAATAGAGATAAGACAATGGCCTCTCAATTTATTTATTTTTTCAAAGGTGGGACTTTAACCCTAAAATTATCTTGAATGAGTGAATCAAATTTAAGGTTAAGGAATTCTTCAAAGAGGGACAAGTTCTTAAATAATGTAGGTATGCACATTAGTTAATTATCCTTATTTTTTTCATCCTAGTTTGGAAATGGTTCACTAAAATTTTAAAGTTAAAATTTGCATTATATCGAGTCTTAGGTTCCTCTGTAGGATTACCTAGTTCAGTGACATTATTATCAATAATATATTCAATAATTTGTTTAAGATTAAAAAATATGCTAGTATAATGATCATTGCATCTATGGTACCCACAACATGGATTGTTATTAGAATATTTAGCTTAATTTTTACTCATAGCTATCTCAAATGGTGGAGGTAGAGTAATAACATTGCATTTAACTATAATTTATTAGTAATTAATGAGGTAGTTGTGGCAATCTATAAAACTTCCTCCTTTATTGATCTTATAAACCAATTATATATATATATATATATATTGTTTATAATGTGGGTTTTTAAAGTAACCCATCCATTATACAATAGATAAAAGGATTAAAATAATCAAATCTCGAGTGGTACTCCTCTACCATCAAAGAACAAAAACAAACACCACTAAAACAACCCACCTTTAGCCCACAACCTAGATTAGTTAAAACCCTACCAAACCATTTTCTTTATAGAATAAGAGGGTCATACTAGATGTTTACAAATCCTTATTATTTTTTCCTCTCCTTTTATTGCCTACGATAATCAAATCTCAATAATCTCCTTCACTGGGATAAATGCGAGAGGATATTTCAAATGAATCAATTGTTTGAGAAAAATCAACAAATCCTTAGCTACTAGATATTTTATAAAATTAGGACCTTTTTTTTTAATCTATGAAACTATAATGTTTTCAATTTTTTATTTTTTATATTGTTAAATTAAGTGTTTCTCAATGCATGATTTATCCTCCTTTTGATTCAAACATGGATATTCCTCTAGAGTTTTAGGTATATCATTTGTAGTACTATTACTCTCACTTTCACTAAAAATAATATCTTATTTTCAAAAGGTATCCTTACACCAAGATAGGCCCCTTAATTCTATTATATAGATTACATGTATTTGCCAAATGCTTTATTTTAAAACATGTCCTACCCACTTATAATTGAGAGTTTGTTTTTGTCTTCTATCTATAACATTCAGCTCAATATACTATAGGAGATATTATAAAACATTCAAATTAACCAAAATAAAAGAAAAATTAGGATGAAGCATAATTTAAGTATTTTAATCCATTACAATAAATTCATGTAAGGAATTCAAAATTGATTTGAAAAAACAATTTATCCAAAACTACAATGGTAGGTGAGGTAACCTTACCCATATAGGTTTTGTCTTAAAAGTGTCAATGAGAGGATTGACTGAATCAATCCATGTATTAGATAATAGAATTATTTTATCCCACATCTAAATAGGATATTCAAACACTTAATTCATATTCTCTTAAAAATTAAAAATGACCATAAAATGCCCTAATCATAAGAAGAAATATTCATATTACTTTCCATTAGATTCCTCCATTTCTTTGTAATCCATTTGTTAATATAAGGGAGAGAAAGATATATATTATAAAAATGGAAGACCATAGCTATTTATGTCTTCATGATATATAATGTGAAATAATTATCCCCTTTAAAATAAATTAAGGGGTTTACTTTGGCTAGTGCTAAATGCTTCTGCTACCTCTTTCTACTA
Organism: Torreya grandis; assembly: GCA_037957365.1. Lineage (NCBI taxonomy): Eukaryota > Viridiplantae > Streptophyta > Pinopsida > Cupressales > Taxaceae > Torreya > Torreya grandis. The sequence goes on along the minus strand of JARHVA010000617.1, from coordinate 1,774,135 downwards.
AAAGTTTCAATGTAGAAGGTTCGTTGCTTAGCCTCTCCTGACTTTGTGAACATTTTTTAGATCTAATGCTACTTTATGCAAATCCAAATTATTCCTTAAACCATCAATCACCTTGGTATTATCACTATTAATTGTCTAGTTTTATCATGCATTCTTAAATCATTTACATGAGACAATCATCACCTACTTAACCCCAAAACTATCAACCTATAAATCCATTACATACGCCAATATTTCCTTCACCTTTTGATCTTCCACCACTACAATAAAATTAATTTTTTTAATTAGTGATCCAAATCTATTATAAGTCAAACTAATATGAATAGGAGATTCACTCAACTATAACACCTCCTTATTAATTTCTTCAATTATTGAGAACCTATTGAGTGTATAGTGCTATCTTGAGATATCTATAGTGCATATTGTTAGTAGGTTTATAATTAACATTAACTATGATATTTCATTGGATTTAATATATTTTATTATTATTTTTGTATGATGATTTACTTTTAAAATTAATCATGAAAGTAGATGTAGGTAAATCTTTGAGATTGTTCAAAGTAATAACCTTAAATTTTTTCCTCGTATTGTAAGAAAAATTTCCTCAAATGATCTATTTTTTTCTATTTAATCATTTACACAAAAAAAAATTATTTGAAAATATTTTTAAATTCATTATTTATCAATGTATTAGGTTTTTTACAAGCATGGTAGTGTAATGAAGTACATAAACATTGATAGGATCATTAGTTCCTTGTTTAATCTTAGCCATTTGCACATAAAAAATATTTTTATCGATGTTGATAATAACATACTTAATAAATTTTACAATGGATTGAAATAGTTAACTAATTGAATATATAAATAACAAAACCATTGTAGTGCCAAATATTTTCAAAAACTTGGTAAAAATTAATTATAAAATTGCCATTGAAAGCATAATCCAAACATGTTGAATGAAAACATTTAATATTTTTTTTGATCTCATTTACCTTAATATAATGTAATTTTATGATTTATAAATCTTATGGTACAATGTTAGTTTCTAATGGATTGGAAATAAAATCTAGGAAATATAGTGATTGGATATCTTTTACTATGCCTTTCTCTGAATAAAACACTTTAACAATAAAAAAAGAAATAGTTTACATAAGGGAGTGTGTAGTGGGAAATGCATGAAATAGTGTACTACCATGATTATGTTACCTTTGTTTTTGTCTATATACAAATGAAAAATATTCAAACTTCTTTGTGTGTTTAACAAGGAATTCACCAAGTTATTTTTCATCAACAAGGACAAATCTTTTATTCTCAGCATAATTAGTGTCATGGGTTTTGTCACTTTCTATGGTCATAATAAGTCCATCAAGAGAGCGTCAAGTAATCCTTCTGGAATCTTGAATGTATAACCCTTTTTGTTCTTATGCCATATTTGAATTTAAAAAATTTGGAATTAATATTTTATTTTGTTTTTTGTTTTGCAATGTGTTTTAATTAGTTTCATTCCATTAGATTTAATGATGTACCTTATTAGGGGAATACAATAAGTAATAAAAAAAAAGGAAGATTGAAACCATAATTTATGCATCCAACTTATCCATAGGGTTGTTTAAAATGAGGGTGGAAAAATATTGAAATGTAGATTTTACAAATAATAAAAGCTTTAGTGTATGGATATAGTTAATTCCCCATAAATCCAAGGTCAAAATAAATTGCATTAGTGTTAGATATCATTTTTAAAATAGAACAAAAATGTAATTTTAGTATCACTAATTAAATTTGAGGATGAAATCAACTAATTTTAGTGTTAGATATTACCTCTAAGGTTGAAAAAACACATTTTTGTGTTAGATGCATAAATTTATTTAAACCCTAAGATAATTTTTTACAAAAAAATGTTCAAATAAAAGTCAAGTTAACCAATATGTCTTACTGTAATTTTTAATTAATATGATGATTAAACTTAACTAAGATAAATCAGATAGAATGTAGCATACTCTTATAAATCAACATTAAATAAGTAAAATTTCATTAGAATACTAAAATGGAAAAAGGTAAAATCAAATGAAATATGACTTACTATGAATCAAGTATAAAACTTAATTGTTTATTGTCTTAGATATGATCATGTGAAACTAAAAGACTAATAGAATTCACTAATAGTAATTGATTCTACAAATATGTAGGGACTAATACTAAATTGCTAAAATATAGTGTCTTCTCAACTTGGACAAGATTGACATGTAATATATCTTGAATTGGTCATTCATTTATTTAACTAAAGCTTAGATAAAATAGATCAAAATTATTTGTAGCATCATAAATCACACCTACATGCAAGGATTTGTTGTTTATATAGACCTAAAATACATGTAAATTACTTATTCAGAGTTAGAACCCTAAAAGACATGCAATGGCTACAAAATAAAAATAAAAATGGGGTGAGTGAAATTGGTTGAGAATAATCCAATCATAGACATTATGACCAGTCAATTCCTACATATCAATTGATTTGAAGTGGTAAACCAAGGCCATGTAGTTAATTTGGATAAACATCTTATGAAGGCCATAAATTTTGATTCATAAGTATGATTGAGATCTTGTTCATGATAAAGTGAAGATAAATGAAGTAGTCAAGTAGTATTTACCCACTTCACTAGTTATGGATAATTGTTATATATTTTTATATCCATACGTGATCATATCAAATTCTTGGATATTGAATTCTAGCATTGTTAGTCATGCTACAAATTAAAAAAATTAGATAACTTTGTAACTGGACTTGATCATGTGTTGAAACTCATCCATCATCATGAATTTAGTATTTATAGTATAATGTTTAAATTTATAGCCTGTCCAAACTTGTATGAAAAAAATATTATAAAAAACAAGTTGTTATTTATAATAAGGGCAGTTAACCCTCAACAATTTATTATTTTTTTAGATATTTTAATTTTTCATGTCAAATCCAATTTTGAGATTAGGTTTATTGAAATAATTTTATGTAATGATTTAATTAATTCAAGGTGAATCAATAAAGTTTACGGTTTGATGAAATTATTAGTTTCTTTCGTTTTGATTAATTTTTTGATAGTTCATGGATTCATCATCTAGTATCATATCAAGTTTGCATCTTAGAGGTTATATACTAGTGTATTTTTTATTTTGTTTAAAAAAATATTATTGGGGAGTATAATGTGATTGAATAAAAAGTTTAAATATGTCGAGAAGATGAGGATTAATTTCACAAAGGAATAAGACTATTCAAAAATTGTAGAGGTAAGTAAAACAATTAATTGCAATTGTTTAAATGTAAAAAATCAAATATAATGGAAAGCATGAGAGAAAATAGATTGTGAAGCATAATTTAAGAAAAATGAGTAATAAAAATAACAAACACCATAAATGGAAAAGTGTATGGTTTAATATTTAGAGGGAGGAAATGAAATAATCAAGGTTGAAGTTTTAAGGTATGGAGGTAATTTAAAACCAAATGAGTCATTACATTGGTTTTGTAGCATGGAAAAGTTTTCTGAATGAAAAACTATGAGAGAATTCAGGAAATTAAAGTTTTCATGCTTGCAAATGAAGGGTCATGTAACTATTTAGTGGGATCACCTATAGAAAGAGAGATGGAGAAATTGTAAATAAACTATAAAGACTTGGAGCAAGATGGAAAATAATCTAATATATAAATTTATTAATGTAGCTTATGCACACAACCTATATATAGGATTATATAATTTAAGTTAAAATGATCACAATATACAATATTATACAAATGAGTTTTACATGTCTTTCTTATGTGTGTAACATGATGAAAAAAATAATGAATATACATAAGGTTCGTAAATGGTTTATAGTTTTATATTCAAAATGAATTGAGCATGCATAAAATAATTCACATGGAAGATTCTTATCAATTATCTTTTAATGTACAAGAAAATAAAAATAGATAGGATTTTAAAAGATCAATTGAGCCATAAAATAGGACAACCACCTATAGTAAGTGGTGAGGTGGGTTTAATTCCACTAGAGGAGGATCACCCTATGGTACACATAGACAAGGGGATAATAGACAAGGTTTTAAATATCAACAGAAAGGAAGAGTATTTTAGATAGGAAGAGTCCATAGTGGTGGTAGAAGATGGAATGCTTTGCTTGGACATTATGTCTATTATATATGTCTAGAAGGACACATAAAATTTGAGTGTCTACGATGTCATGAAAAATAAAGGAGGCAAATGGAATGCCAACAAGTAAATTTGGTAGAGGTTTGAACAAAATAAAAATATATGTAAGTTTTAATAGATGACCTATGAGAAAATATCATGATGAGGAGAACAATGATAGCTCCAAGGAAAGAGTGATTACAAAATAAATAAGTTGGTGATTCATGGCTACATTGGAATATTTTTTGAGCAAGGTTCACTTTAGGATGTAAGATATGAAATGTAATAATATATGATGGTAGTTGTGAAAATATGGTTTTGAAAGAAATGGTAGATAAATTAGGACTATAATTTGAAATGAATCCTTATCCTTATCATATTTAATGATTTAATAAATAAAATGAAGTCACTATAGATAGATATGAATTATGGTGTGATTTTATTTCAATGAATGCATGTCATGTGTTGTTTCGAAGTCCATGACTTTATCATAAAAAAGTAGTCTATGATGGAGTAAAGAGTACATATACTTTTTTGGAGAAATGGTACAATGATAATTCTATTACCTCTTAAAGAAGATGGTCAAGTAGAAATAATTTTGTGCACAAAATTACTTATTAAAACCATTAAGAGGAAAAGTTTGTATTATAAATAAAAAGCAAATAAATAAATTTCAAAAATGTTACAAATATCAACATAATCATAAAAAGGTTGAAAGAATATTTGAATGTTATACCTAATGAGCTACAATATCGTTTACCACAAAATAAACACATTTATCATTATATTAATTTTATTATATCGTCAACTCTACCTAATCTATCAACTTATATGATAAATCCAAAAAAACATGAATAATTCAACAAAAAAAGTTATTAAATTGGCAAGAAAGGGTGTAGTAAGGGAGAGCATGATTCCATGTGTAAAATGATCATTTTTAACCCCAAATAAATACGGAACATGGAGTATGTGTCTAGATAATATATTAATCAATTAAATAACTATAAAATACATATTTATTATACCTATTGATCTAAAGAAGTGAAATGATGTTCAGACATATCCTCTAGAAGCCATAACTTTTGACTTGTTAACCAAATTGAGCATTTAGTCCCACAAAAATGAATATAAACGAAATAATAATGTATCCATAACCTAATTAACCAATTATGGATAATTCTAATATGTTTTAAAAGCCATATGAGATCATTTAGGGGTCCAAAACTATATTATTGTATTTTGAGTAATGCTCAAAATAGTAAAAATTAGATAATTTTTTAACATGACATGAACTTGGGTTGAATAACATCCAAAATCATGAGGATAGTATTTATCAGATAATTTTAAAATTTTAGGCCCATCAAATCTTAAATGCAAAATTTATAATGAAAATAAATTTGCTATTTATAACAAAGGTAGTTAACATTGGACAATTTATTATTTTTTTAGATTTTTTTATTTTGTGTTTCCATTTTAATTTTGAGTTGATGTTTATTTAATGAATTTGTGTAATGATTTTATTAATTCAATGTGAATCAATAAATTTTTTAGTTTCATAAAATTTTGAGTATTATTATTATTGATATTTTATTTTTCTTTGCTAGTCCATAGATTCATCAATACTGCTTTGACTTAGATTACTTTTTGAAATTTTACTCATATATATATATATATATATATATTTAAATACTTGATCATTATTTTGTTTGTCTTGAATAAAATAGGATTTGGACTTCATTGGAGATTGATTCAAAGGATTCGAATCAAAATTGGGTAGAAAATAAAATCTTTGCTCAATGTAGAATATTGAAAGTGTTCTTTTGTAATGAAATTTCTAAGTGATAGAATAAGTGATTCGTATGTTCATTTTTATCAATTCAAAAGGGAAAACCTCACTCTATCTATCCTAAAAATATGGACTAAAATATATTCGAAAGTAAATTTTTTAAAAATAGCCATTAAAAGAGCTAAGGACAAGATTGATCTATAATTGAAAATAACATCTTCTATAAGTGTCCTCTATTAGACGTTTTTGTCCTTAATAGAAACAAGTGAATTCTCGGTCTAGAGATGTTCATACAATTTATTAAAGGGTTTTTAGTAGTTTACATCATTTTTCAAGCGTAATATATAAATTTATAAAAAAATAGGTCTATATATATGCTTAATATAGAATATGCTTGAAAAATAAGTCCGGATTAAATGTTCAAATCATATATAATGAAATAGGAAAAAAAATGAAATTATCAAATATTCATGTCTAAATTTAAGTGTCTAAACTATGTTTAAAACTATTGATATGGCTCAAGCATAATGAAATGTTCAAGGCTTGGGACATAAATTTATTTATATTATTTCTTTCTATATGAATAATTTTTCATTTTGCTATTCCAAATGAAAAACAAAGAACGATATTTAAATTAAGATTTTTTATTTTTGTTTTTACACATTCTTAGATTTAATTATTTTTACGAAACAAAACTAAATTCATACATTTATTTTCAAGGTCATTATGATGCAAAATTAAAAAAGTGTAAGAACAAAAAATGATGGACGATAGGATTATGATTAGGAGTCCAATTTTTTATAGTGAATGGCATTGATATCAAGAATGATCCTTTGAATTTGGTCTGGGATGATTCTAAATTTTATTGTACAAGTGAGGCTCTTGCGGATCTAGTGACTAAAAATGACGAGTCATGAACCATGGCAGATCCAAATCATATAATGGAAGGAATCATGACAAAAAAGCATAATAAAGGTCTTAGCGTTTCTGGGGTCCCTACATTGGAAAATGAGCGTAATTAGTATGTGCAGATGATGGAAGTTGACTGCTATAAATCAATTCTTTTTTACTATTGACTAGTTTTGACCTCATGAATTACCACATTTAACCGTGTCAACCTAACCAATCAAACTATGTACACTTTTTGAAACGCAGTGGAATGATCTACAACCATGAGGATGTCAATCTCAACTTCTACCAAACTTGTCATGGAAGAACAGAAGAGGGAAAAAATGACTATTGAAAAACGAATTAATGAGAAAAGATTCAATCGACAACAAATTTATTCTCTATTGCTTGGATTATACGATTGCTCAACTTCGAGAACTTGGAATGCAACCCTCTTTGACAGCATTTATCGCATTTATCCTAACATATTGAAGGTACTACCTGAAATCTAATAATAAAAGGGATAAATTCCAGATTGCCTTTGCTTCTTCAAAATCATACCTTTTTTCTACATGGAAAATGAGGAAAGGGGGCCAAAGCAAGATCTTCATTAATGTTCCCATGCGTTTGTTGTTTCTTGGAGTGATTTCTGACTTGTTCTCCTTTACACTACTACTTATCATTTTTTTTTTAAAATTTCATATGTTTGAAAGTATGTTTTTATTATATGTATATGCATGGAAGTTATATACATCGTATTAATTTTTCGCTTTTTGTTACAAACCTTGTCACACTTAATCTTTAAGTGTAGTAGATAGTGTCCTTAAGGATAAATTAAATTACATAAAGGAATATAGTTTAATCGTGTAATAGCTAAGAATTGACAGTGAGTCGACGTGGTTTATAATGCCATACTAAATGCTTTGCTAATAACGAACGATTCACATGGAGAAGGTAAAGGGTGAAAATATCTAAGTTAATATAACCCATTATTAATGGTGCATATGATATGGTCTTATGATGTGGACTTTTTATAATTTGAAGTTAATTTTTTTAGGTTTTGTTTTGTTTTGTTTTGGGAGGTATATTATTTTATTTTATTTTTTTAATTTTTAATTTTTAATTTTATTGTTTTTGGGTATACACTATTTTGATTTTAGATTTAATGTAGACAAAAAATAAATAAATAAATATAATTTAATCGTATAATTATTGGAATTTCACAATAAATTGACATAGTTTATAATACATTACCAAACGCTTTCCTAATAAAGAATGCTTTACAAATTGAAGGTAAAGGGTGAAATATCTATTTTAATGTTACTTATAAGTAATATGATCCTATGATGTGGACATTCTATAATCCTATGAGCCTATGATAAGGTTGGCTTATTTTGTTTGTTTTTTTAATTTGTTTATTTATTTAATTTTGTGGTTGAGAATGTGTTGTTATATGTTATGCACCATGCTTTTTAATTAAATATAGATGGAAAAAAGGTACATTTTATATATATATAAAATTTAATACTAAATAATAATAAAAGTAATAATAAAAATAGAATAAAGTTTGAGAAGTCTAAAATAATTAAGTTTATTTATTATAGGTACATAATTATGGTTTTAAAAGATTAATTAATTATTTTTGTTTGATTAAATTGTATTTATGTTGAGAGAAATTTTAAAATGGCCTTTGGAGATTAATGGTGTGTTGTAATGTAGAGAATGTATTTAATTTTGATTCTGAACTTAAATTTGATGTTTGTTTGATTGCTATTTAAAATTTTATTAATTTATAAAACACAACCAATATAATTATATTATATTATTGTTTACTAAAAATATAATTTTATAAAAAAACATTATTACATATTAAAATATAATTTTATGAACATACAATATTAAAAATTAAGAACTATAAATATGTATTTATTTTAATTTCATTTTAACTTTTTCTTTGTGTGTGTGTGTGCACGTGCGCTTTTTTTTCTTTATGTTATTTTGTTGTTAGCTAGTTTTAAAAATAGAGTTTCAAATATGAAGCAATATTTTTAGTAAATATCAATTATGTTAAAGTAGATTTATGTGTCAATTATTTTTTTAAAAATTTAACTATCCATAATTGAAATAAAATAAGGTGTATGATTAAATTTATTAATTAAATATGATCACCATATGAATTATATATTAATGTACAATTGTTTGTATTAAATTACAATGAAAATATTTTATAAATATAATGTAAAGTTCTAAAGACATGAAATTATTAAAGAATATATGTAACTTTTTTAGTGTTTCCATCTATTACTATTATTTAAACTAGATGTATCAGTTAATAAAAATTTAAAAATAAATATTTGTTGACATAGGTTTGTTATAAATGAGTTCAGATATGAACATCTCTTTCCAAAATGACTTCCATCATTGATAGTTATTACATTAAATGATAGGTAGAGAATCAATACATAATTATCAAGTGCAACTATATGTAATATAGAAAATGTCACAGACTCAGAACAATCAATTTAATTTAAAAATTATTAATTTAAACATTATATTAATTAATTTATAATTTTTTCACATATTTATTTTTTATTTTAAATTAATATTAAAATAAGATATATATTATATAAATTTACATAAAATATATAAATAATTATCATTTTTTAAATATCTATATAATTTTAAATTTTTGGAAAAATAATATAATTATCATTCTTTTAATATTTTATTTTAAAATATCACTCACACACATCAATATAATTAACATTACCTGAATTAAACATTATTAATGTGTTTCTACTCAATCTATTTATCCGCTCCTTATATTTTCTTCTTCCATCATTCTATATATATAATTATAATTAACATTCATAGAATTAAACATTATTAATGTGTTTCTCCCCAATCTATTTATCCGCTCCTTATATTTTCTTCCTCCCTCATTCTACCCTATAGTATCTTGTGGTCATCCCAGAAACGTTCCAAAATTTTTGGGGTCATATAAATGTAATGTGTAAATTTTTACGTTCTTAATGTGCACTTTTTTGAAGCTTTTACCTTTTCTTTTTAAAAAAAAGTATTAAGGACTTGCTAGTTTATGGTCCCTATTTTTCCATTTAAAGTTTTTACAAGTTTATTTTTTTATTTGTTTTATTTTATTTATATAATCATTAAATTAAGGGCTTGAATGTTTCTAGTCACTCTTTTTTCCTAATTTATTTTATTTTGTAAGATAATAAGGTTCAATTGATGATGATGATGATGATGATGATGATGATGACGACGACGACGACGACGACAACGATGACGATGACGATGATGATGATGATGATGATGAACATTTATTTTTATGAAGATTTATAGAGAATTTATATTTACATTACAATGATATTTGAAGGTAATTGTAATGTATTGAAAATGTTCATTTTTAATTTTATTATTAAATTTGATTTCTTTTTTATTAAGATTAAATTTTTTTTCAATTTTAAAAATCATGATTAATATTTTTTTTAGATTGATATGGAGGTTAAACTAGTTTCTAATCATAAAAGTTTATACAAAAAATAATTTAACATGTGGAAGTTAAGTTGAAAACATAAACATGCAAGGCCAAACTAAGTGTTGAGCCAAATAGATGAAAGATAAACATTATAAAACCAACTACCAACAAAAAGGGCCAAACCCCAGAAAGACCCAAAGGCCACCCAATAAAAGAACAAAAGAAAAAAAAAACTAAACATTTGAAATCATAATTTGCTTAATCTAATGCAACCATATCATCCAAATCATTGATGATAATAATTTCCTTACCTTTAGGAGTCATGGAAAAAGCATCACCTTTAAAAGTTTGCATGAAATCCTTAATTTTAACTTTGCACCCACACACAGATAATGTTACTTTATTACTATCCAACCTACCTTGTATTGCCTTTGATGTGATGCTTAATGGCATTTTTATAAGCCATTATGGAGCTATAACCTTTCCTCAATCCACCATTTTTGACAACAATTTTACTACCTCCACCCTCTCTTTATTATGTTTGTTCTGCTTCCATCATGCAATTTTCTAGATTGGGATTTTAATGTGTGTCATGGGAGGCAAGGACAAAAAATGCCCCTCTAAATAATTATAGTAATAAACCTTATGATGGAATTATTCAACAAAATTTACCATAAGTATGAAATGACTCTTGAATTCTCCAAAATCCAAAACATGGATAAAACCAATCCCATTGATACCAGTGAAAGGAAGCTTGGGTGGGGGATCTAATTCACAATTTTTAATGTACTCTAGAAGGCCACATCAATGATATGGGTTGAAAAACACAAAACCAAGTTTGAAACCACATCTATGTTAGATAACAGAGCCATAAGATTCATGGTGAACATAGCTACCATTTTCAATTTGACTCGACTATGCAGGCCCTGCTATAGGTAGTCATTACCCAAAATCAATGAAATTTCATGGAATATTCCTCGATCAACACCCAAAATATAATATTGATTCTTGCTTGAGATACTCCTCCATTGAATGCCATCTCCTAGGTAATGCTACCTCCATAGACTACTGGAGTAGCCATAGCAAGTTTGATCCCATGATCCATGGTGAAAGCCAAAGTCACTATGAAAAAAAAACTTGCAACCCAAAGAGAACCCCAAAATATTAAATTCCACCATTTAGCACAATAAAATAAAGCCTAATCCTTGAAAATTAATGTGATTAGGTGACATCATTGAATGGACACAAGACATGCATGTCTTGGCAGTGCTATCAAAAAATTTAGTGTGTTAGAAATATTAGCAATAATGAAGGAAGTTACTCCATGGAGATAATCGTTAAAAAATATTAAGGAAATAAGTTTACCAAAATATTTAGTCCAACCAATAATTTCTCTAAAAAATCCTAAAAATTAACTTAATAGAATATAGAGATTTACAAATAGCCAAGATTTCCCTTTTTTTATTTTTTTTGAATAAACAAATGAAAAAGAAATATATATTAAAAACCTATATCAATGAAAGCTAAAAATAGTAAATCTTCCTCAGTATTACGTAGATTATCCATTCTACTTGTCTGAAGTTGGTCAATACCATAATTGGCTAGAAAATTGATAGCAGTGTTAGCTTATAAGTAGTAGTGTTTGCATTCCAGAGGGGGAAAATTATTCAACTTTTCCTAAACACTAGACAATATATTTTCAAGTTTTGAAGATTTGGTAACTTTTTTATAAATTATAGAAATTATAATCTGGGATTCCCCTTAAATGATAAGCTTGTCAATATTGCATTGGATAGAAAGCTCAATTCTGGTAACCAAAGCCTGTGTTTCTATTTCATTATTAGTGCCATCTACAAGTTTTCTAGACATTTTCATGATCAAGATCCGCTACAATATCGAATGATACATCCAAAAACTAACACACCTGGGTTTCTTCTAGAAGTGCCATCAAAATTCAACTTCAACCACCCTGATTGTGTAGGGGTCCAAGAGGTCTTATCCTTTCTTACTTTTTTACCAAAAACTATAGTTGACCCAATAATGAGTAAAAATACATAATTGATATTATTAGACTATATTACCTTTTATTAAAAATATAATTTTATGAATGAACACTATTACAAGATAAATCATGTTGGCATTATTTTAACAGATTAATTGTTATTAAAAAAATATTTTATGAACATAAAATATTACAAGTTAAGAAATTAAAATATATATACATTTAATTTAAACCAACTCTCAACTATCATGCTCATTAATTTTATCTTCTTTGACACACTAAAGATATAAGATATTGACATTATACCATTATAATTATACATAATACAAAATTTAATTCATATTTGTTGCATTTAGTGTAAAGTCTAGTCAAAGTCTAGTCAATAAAACTATTATCCAATTTGTATAATATAACTATTTTTTTTAATGTATGTTTGTAATAAATCATTTTTTTCCCATGTAAGACTCCAAAGTATATTTTGAGTGGTGTTTCAGTGAGGTTCACTAAATATATTAAATGGTTCTTTTAAAACTAGGTTCATTTCTATTCTCAAAATATATTTAAATTTATTTCTTATTTAAATTTTACTATTAACAAGCATACATATGTTACATAAATTTTTGGATAATGTGTTGAAATATAAATTTTTTAAGGTTCTTCATTTCATTTATTTCATATACCTAAAATCATATAAATACTTCAAAAAATACATTTCTCAACATCTTCTAAATAGATTTATCTAAGATATCTCTATTAGTTATATAAAAACTAGAAAATAATTTAGAAAGTTTTGTTATAACATTAAATTTTATAGTAGTAATATATTGGATGACATTATCTATCAAACTTTGGTTTAATGGTTAAAGTATATTGAATAATTTTGACCAATCCAAGTTCAAATCCCATAGCAATTATACCTCCTACAATGGAAACTTAGAATTAATGGATTGGCTAAACAAAATTATGGAGACTAAAACCCTACTTATATTCCAAATCAAATGTGGGTCCATTCATTCAAAAATTAAATATTATATAACATTATTTTATATAAATAAAAAATATTTAAGTTTAATTTATATATTCCTTTTGAAATTAAACATTATTAAAAGGCTTATAAATACTCAATATTTTAACACTCTTTTGACGCCTTTTAACCTTGAATACATTCCCCAAAATAAATAATTGTCCGTATAATTTAAAATTTGACCTACTCTACCACGGTTTAAAAACGAAGTATGATTTATCAATGATTTGAATAGAGATTCAAAAAATAAAACAAGGTTCATGAAGCCACAATATACTAGCCATGGCCCTAAGGCCATAAACATAAATAGCACATAATTTTATGGAGGTCCTTTGTTCATTGATTACTATTTTTTAATTGAACACACTTCAAATTGTTTCATTTTTTCGTATTGCATGATATTAATGATTATTCGTATTTCATTTAGAAATCGGGATATTATCCTAAAGCCATTAAAATCATGTATTATTTTTATTTTCTAAAATTAATTATATATAATTTAATGGTTTGTATATGTTTAAGCGTTCTTAAATATTTATAAATATTAATATTAAAATTTGAATTTACATTTAAATTTAAATCTAAATATTCATTACATAATTGATGAATTGTCATTGTAGTCGATACTCTTTATTCACATAAAGATTATATTTTTTGTTGAATAGATAACAATTTTATGAAAAAAATATTGGACCTTACAGTGAAATCTTTCGTATCTTAATAATGAATTTGAATATATCAAGTTTCTATTATTTTTTCTATTAAATTCTTAAATATTTTTTCATAAGCACAGTTCTATTATTGCTATTGTTATTGTTGTTGTTACAATGAAAATGAAAATATAATAAATTTATTTTGATAATAAAAAGTTAACAATACAAAAAGATCAAGCCTAAAATAGAAATTGATATAATTTTCAATGGATGTTAGATAAAACAAAAGTCTACCCCATAAAACAAAAATATTACAAAAATAGTAAAAGAATGGTTGAAAATTAATAAACAAAAGAATTCTAAAACCCTCCAACATGATTTGCATATTTAGATCTAAGGGTTATGTTCATTGGTTTTGATCCCTTCTGTCCCTTCCCCCTCTTATTGCTACTGACAATCATCCAATCACCACCTCCATCCACTTCATGAAAAATAAGAATAGTTACTTATAAAACACTAGATGATTGGACACTCTTTAATGGACCCTTAGCCATAACATCATCTTTGGTCTCAAATGATTCTAAAATTGATTAATCCTTTGACAAGGCTGTTTTTGAGTTAAGTTCATTCTCCTTGGATGAAAACTCCACACAAAAATCTCTATTTTGTTGGACTAGATTCCAAACATATGCTAGTATTTTTGGATTTTCACTTGCATTATTTGTGGTGGAATCCTCTTCAGGATTATTACTTTCACCGTCAATTCCCACAAGAGTATGTCAGGGATGACATCCTTCCACCAGGATATCTTCTTATTAAGCTTAAGAATTTTATATAAAGTGGACACATGTTTTGTTTTAAATTAATTCATCTATTAGAAATATATACTCTTTTAATTGAGAGATTTATTCCATGTAAGATCTTGAACTTCCAAATCAATAAACTCAAGGAGATATTTAGATACATATAGATAAATTAAGATATGAGCAATAGTAGTAACTGAAGGGACAAATAATAATTTTTCCAATGAATTTACTATGGCCCTTCGAAATAAAAATCTATCTTAAACTGTAAAGGTAAAAAACGCAATCTCATCAACAACAATTGATCCATAAACTAGGTGGATATTTCATACTATGTTTTACCAACACATATCCTATGGACTCTTAATAACTCTTTGATTTATTGAATGAATGTTTGAATGTTAAATTGGTTTGGGATAGTCACGAATGTGATTTACAAATGAATTTAAAGTGTTGCATATGGAAATGAATACAAAAACATGAAAGTAGAGACAAATAAAAATTGAAAGCTACACTATATTACCCTAGAGAAACTGAAATTGAGTTCAAACACCAAAAAAAGTGAGGGATCTCCTCCTTTTTCTACTATCTCATGTTGCACATACAAGCTTACTACTTCTTGAGGCCTTCATTAATATACTTTTCATTATAATATGCTCTAATATTCACGTGATCTATAACTTGCGCACTTGTAATGTCCTTTCCACACTCTAATTCAAAAAAAACACATACAATCAAGAATGCTACTTACTAAGAATCTCTCTGATCCTTAAAAATAATCCACCCATACATATCCATACAACTTTGGCATCAGAGGGAGGCCAAAATCGAAGCCCAAAAGACATAGGTGATCAATAAGTGTCTGCAACCATTTCCCGTACCATTCTTTGCATAGTGACAATACCACCAGAATCTATAGGGGTAGTTAGAAAACTACCATAGGGTAGTTACGTAATTCCCAATGAATTTACATAACCGATGGGGTGGTTTCATCACTGAACAAAATGCACCATCTTTCAGATGCCATAACTTCAGAATAAGAACTTGGATTGACATGCCATTTTTTCAAAAATTGCATTATTTTTAAGAGGAACATCAATATGCAATCAAATATTACTTTCTATGACATATTCATAATGTTTTTGCATTTATACCATAACCTATTCATTTTAAGTCATAGAGTGTCACAACTTCTTCTCAACTTTATTCAATGGTTACATCTAACAAAGAGCAATAAAAAAAGTGTTTCAAGTTACAATATCATACAATAAAAATCAATACTAATTTAACCCATATAAATAATATTGAAGATCAAATTTTGGATCATCGATCTAACATTAAAGACCTTAGTGTGAGGCTCAAAAGATGAAACCAAAATTTGAAAGTAAGAATGATCTTATTCCATGAGCAAATAAAATTCTGAAACATCACATTCAAACTTTCATCGAGATTAAATAACAATTAAAAAAACGTTTTGTACAGGGGGTAATTCTCATGTTATTTTCGATCAAAAGAAACTAGTTCTCTATAATCCACCTATTGAAATTAGGAAGATTAAGCCGTAGGTTAGAAAAGTGAAAAATCATCGAAAAGCTTGACAGGGCATGTTCCCTTTCTAGTACACCGTGTAAATGCTCACCCTCAAAATAAATAGATGGATTTTTGTTTGGTTGGGGCCAATGGCTTGAATCCAGCATGTTTTCACTTAATAACAACATCATCCAACCGGAGGTTTATTGAGCCTCCCCTGCCTTGACCCGATGATAGGTCTTTATTTTCCCCAAGCGCCACCCATTTCCCCTTGTCTCTATGAGTTTTACCTTACTGCCATGGCCCAAAGTGCCACCTGGGAACCCTACATTTTCAGATGCCTCAACATTCGAAACATGGTGGGCCTACATTGTCCTCTGCTCTGGAGAAACACCGTTCGTAGACCTGTTAACCACGACTTTAGATCCTACAACCACCGACCCCTTCAGATCCCTATCTTCTTTTGTTGCATCCTCTCCTTCCTCATATGCAATCAACTCTCCTTTCGGAAGTAAAATCCCTGTTTCCTCCGTCGTTATAGGAGTCACCTATTTGCGCCCGTTCGAAACCCTAACGGAGGTCATGTTCGAATAATTTTGAATCTGTGTTATACATATGGTTTTATAGAGAATAATATTGTTTTAATCAAACACACAAATAATGATATCGTCTTCAAAATTCATCTATAAGAAATTCGATGCAGATTTACATATGCCTGTATGTAAATTCTGAAGAGGTTGTGGGAAATATAATGATTGTGTTCACTCTTTTAAGAAGAGTAGATATATGTGAAATTTCACTAGATCGTTTGATGTTAAGTTACTATTCTCAGAGTAAATGTTATTTTTTGGAGCACTTTCGGAAGTCGGAAATGAATATAATAATTACTACTTTCTTTTTCCTTGTCTATTCCTTGCTGAAACCAGAGTCCAGTAAAATATATTTAAACTCCTTAAGTATCGGAGCCCATATCAGATCACCCTGATCTTGGATAAAAGTTTTCAACAGATTTATCTACGATCCCTAGATTAAACATAAAGATATATATGTATATGTATCTATCTTTGAGGTTATATTAAATGGAATGGAGAGAAATAAAATTATAGAATTTCAAAAAATTTAAAAACTACAAATCTGACACAGATATCATTGGCAAAATAACAGTCTTCCACGTACCAATGTTATAACTGAAAAACAATAAAATAATAATTGTCAAGGCTTTGCCTTGGGAAACACGGATAGGGAGGACAGCTTAAAGGCAAACGGCAAACCATGCGGAAAGCAGGGAACTGAGGTAAACTCAAGAATGTTTTTGACAGAGTTAAGACTAAACACACAACTAAAAGGAGAAGGGAAATGTGGATACGCTAGGACTGGTAAAAACAATGGGTAAACCACGCCGATAATGGCGGACTGACACAATATAAGTGCATATAAATTAAGATACACAAGTCCGCCAAAGTTATTTTGATTCTATGAATATAAATATAGCAATCAGGAGAAGATGAGAATATCAATTAGAATTCAGTTAATGCCCATTGTGGTTGGCGATAAAATTTATGACTCCCACAATAATTCTTTAGTTGTTTGAATTCCATAGAAAACAATTGTAATCCCTGAATATATGGAAAATGAGATAAGGTTAGTAGTGAAAAATGGGGCAAACTATGGATTCTATTGTAGAGGAAGATGACGTATGGTTTGCGTATGAAAAAAAAAAAGCTATTTATAAATATAATTATTTATTTTTATGACAATTTTTGTTAATATGGGGTTAAGAGGTTGTATGCGAAGAAGCAATATTACTTAATAATTGTTTGTGAATAATTTTTATATGGTAGATTTTTTTATTATATAATGTATATTATTGATAAAGAAAAATATTACATGTTTAAATATTTTATTATTTAAAGTTATTATTAATCACATAATTTAGATATATAAATATATTTTTATTTTATTATTAATTTGTTAAATATTTAGAGATTGTTTGTTATTTAAGTAGTATTTTGAAATAATTTAAAATTAATTTGTTAAAAATTTATATGATGTATTTTAATCGCCAAGTAAACACATATATTTTAATGTATAAAATTATTACAAATCATGTGATTTAAATATATAAATATATTTTTTTTCTACTCCTTATATTAAATTAAATTAAATTCAAATTTAATAGTTGGTGTGGGTACTAATTTCAGATACGATGGGAGGTTCAAGTCTCCTTCTGGTAGTCTAAAGATAATTAGAAACAACTCACCATGAAAACAAAGGTAGAACCCAAAAGAAACATAAATATAGAAGGACCAAAAAAGACCATAGGGTCCAAAAGAGGATCCCAACATGAATGAAACAACAATTCCCAACACGAACAAAACAACAATTCTAAAATCATCTAGTGCAAGGACTAACCTAAATAAAGAGAGTAGATGCCTAAGACTTAGAATCATCCAATTTTGATTAGATCAGGAACCAATAGAAAAAGAGCCATTATTACATTTGATTGCTATAACAATCAACTAGTTTTGGTTGAACTGAAAACTAGTCTAAGTTAAAGGAAGCCTAGGTCTCAAGATATCATCAGGGTGCCCAAGGGACTAGTGACTTGATTTTTTATGGATCAAGAACCGCCCTGAACATAGAGGGAGGTCCACATATCCATAAAACCTTCAAGGTCTTCGAGGACCCAACTCCCAATAGAAACATCATAGAAATAACTGCATTAACTTAGAATAGGACCCTATCCATTTTAAGATGGTTTGGCAACCACCCTGGACTAAAGGAGCATGAGGCTCCGGCCTCTAAAATGACCAAAGTGATAACAAATCAATTTTGAATGTATGAAGAATAAGCTTGGATACAAATGGAGATCCATATCTTAAAAAAAAACCCTTCAAGGTCTCGAGAGGACCCAAACTCCGACTGAAACCAAAAAAAATATTTCTCAATTTTAGATGGACCAAAATCCATTATGGACTTAAAAGAGTGTGAGGACCAGATCTCTAGAGTAACCCTTCTGATCCCATAGGGGACCCAACATTCCAATAATAACCACATTTTATTATTGTAGTATTTAGTCGATTTTAATCAGACCAAAAACCATCCTGGGCAGATGATGCACAAGGCCTAGGTCTCAAAACAAATCCTCCATGTCTCGAAGGAGCCAAGATTCTGATTTTGACTAGATTGAAGACTAGCCTAGACACAAATAAAGGTCCATGTCTCCATGAGATCTAGTGATTCCAAAACAATTCCACATAATGCACTAGAGATGAAAGCCACAAAGACTCCCAAAATCCATAAATAAAACTACTGCCCTGAGAGGAATCCCCAAAAAGATCCATGAAATAGACCAAAATAAGGCACCTTCCCCAAGATAGGGGATCTATAAAAGTCCACAAGTCAAATTCTTAGCTTAAAGAAACCAGACAAGCACACTCGAAGTAAATCCATCTCATTTTTTCCAAACAAAAGTCCAACACAAACCAGGTTTTTGAACCAGAAACAAGGGAGCTAACCAACTTAGAATGCAAGGTGGAAATGACGAGACCACGAACTTGGGCAGCAATAAATAGGGTCCTTTCACGTAGTACCCAGCCACTTTCCAAAGGGACTTCGGCTAAAATAGGACAAAAATGGGTTCAAAAGAGCCAATGACGGGTGAAATACAACCACCAAGGTACTATAAACACGTGTCGTCTTAGCACACGCAAGTGCCAACAAGCAGTATTCTCTGGATGGTTTGGACGATAGGCTAGAGGAAGAATCTCAGAAGCCGCAGAGTAATCGAATCCATCCAAACAATCAGCTCCCCCCACACGATTACAATGTTTCCTTTAACAATGTTGTTTCAAGTCAAAAGAAGCCCGAGTTTTGCATTCTCCAGGAGAAAGGTCTCACCAAAAGAATCATCAGTAAATCTTTTCCAAAAGCTGCGTTGTAATAATGACGCTTTCGTAGCGTACCGAAAATCAATCTTTATTTCTTCTGATCTGAACCCATAGAGCCCAAGACCATAGAATTCCCCCAAGACTCGTAGTATTTGGAAGGCAAAAGGTATCTTTTCAACAGATTATTTCTGCTCGAAGACCAACCAGGTAAGTTGACACTGGTAGGTACAGAGTGACAAGCATAAATGACAATCTAGCAAAAAGTCCAAAGCAACTGAAACGAAAAGAGCTTCCTTCTCTGCAATCTCCCTTTCGTTTTCACTTTTGTCTCTTGTCGAGACTGGAAGAAGAATAATGCAGGAAGTAGATCTGAACCACCAAGAAATTCCTCCTCACTGCCCATAAAATCAAAACGGGTTCTATTATGCTGAGCCTCTGAGGAGCGAAAAAAGAGTAATTCCTCCCACTAACCATCCAAAGTATTTTGGCCAGAGGCATCATTTTCTTAGTATCACCGGCCTCGCACAGAGAACATGGTACGAAGGAAACCATAAAAAACCATCATGGAGGGAGAGGCCCCCTCCAAAATAAAACTCGCTCTTCGCCACAACTCCGGCCCAAATCGTCTCCAAATAATTTATCCCAAGTGAAAGGTCCTCCAGAACGGAGCCCACAACAAACTTGCCATATCCGACCTTGTATAGGTACAGGGGAGTCGAAGGTGGATGGCATTTCGTTCTCCCTCACACTGAGGAAAAATATTGCCCAATGCTTAATCCTAGAATAGACAATCTCACCATAACTTTTTTCAAGATCAAGTCGAACAGATGCATGCTCCTCCTCATCCGGATATGGGTCATGTTCATCTCCATCATCTCCCTGGAGACTATCCCAGTCAAAGCCAATTTCAAAATTGTTAATTTGTTCAATATTTATAAATTGCATATTATTTGAGTAATATTTTTAAACATTTCAAAATTATTATGTTAAAAATTTATATTATGTATTTTAACTTATGTAAACACCTAAAAATGTTAATTAATTTTTTTATATCACATAGTTAAAATTGATAAATTGTTGAAAACAAAATTTAATCTTATAATTTAAATATATATTTATTTATATTTATACATATGTGTGTATGTGTGTGTATATATATATATATATATATATATAAAATCTTTACAACTAATAAAATTTTATCAATAATTTTAAAAGAATTGTAACAAATTTAGATTAGGTAAGAGGAATGATCAAACGAAAATAATAAAAATTATCTCACCTATGACCACCGAAAAAAATTCTCAATGTGAAAGGAATAAATAATTAAAGGAATACGTAAGAGAACTTCTTTTATAATCACATGTTTACATTGAGATTATTCATCAAAAATAAGTTGAATGATGTCTTGAATAAAAATGAAACTACATTAATTTGAAAAAATGGACCAAAATTAAGGAAGGTGATGGTTTTATTTTGGTTGGATGTTATTTTTCAACAAACCCATTACAATATATAATGAAGTTGATAAGATGTGTTTTCAGATAAAACCTATTTTTTATATGTCATGACCATGTTTACACCAAATTGATAATAAATTTAAAGTATGTTTAAATATTAATTATTATTATTATAGTAATTATTATGTCTTTTAATTATATTGAAATTGTGTTCATTATTGATTTTTTAAATTTTTATTTGTAAAAAAAAAAAAAATTGAAAGAATAGTTTATTAATCACATTATTTTAGAGTATGCTGAAAAACATTTTCTTATAAAATCAATCATTAGTTGAAAGTAGAAATCCAAAAAAAAAATATTTATTACAATAATAATACAAATATAACTAAATTACCATAACAACATTATAGAAGCTTTTAATACTTTCCTCATATTTCTTAGTAGATTGTTTGATGTAAAATAAAATGCTCATGCGGTGTAGATAAACTATAAATTTAATCTTCATGATAAATATGGCGATTGCTCTCAATGTTGAGTGGAATCGATTGGACCCTCAATTACAACAAAAATATTTCTTGTTCACAAAATGCTAGTATTTATAATCGTTCGAATGATTTATTCGTACAACTTTCTCCCAATTTAAATTTTACCTATCATGATGTATAAAGCATAATCCTTTGAATCATTTGCTCGTACAGCTTTATCGTTGTCTAAAGTATATTTGTCATGATGCACGACATCTGGAGTGCCGAAGTCTAGACTTTAGCTTTTCATCATCAAGGATTCCGAAGATTGGAGTATCTCAGCATGGAGGACTCTAGGTATTCACAATACTATTTATAGTGGAAGCTTCTGGTGATGATTTCAAAGTTAATATACATGAGCACATATCCAACAGTCAATAAGCATCTTGTGGAACATTATGTTATTTTAATCATGGTAACTACTACCATTACCTCCTAAAGAATGCTTACTTTTCGTCACGGGTGAAATTGAGTTTCTTGTTCGGTATATTAGTATCACTGAATATTTATCTTTCTGGATAATCGCTTGCACAAAATCAACTTCCACGACTTTTTCTATTATCTTATTTGTTTTCTTCTTTTTGGGTTCCACATTCTCTCTGGGAGACAATTAGTGTTGCTTTTTCCGGCATGGATTTTTCCTTCTCTAACTTTTGTATTTTTCACAAATGCTTAGTTCTATCTAAACTACTTTCGTTTTGTATCTATTAGAGTGAATGTCAAGAATTTTGGATTAAGTAAATGTACAGGTTTGTGATGAATAAGAGTTAAATAAGAATACAACATAATAATTGTAAGCAAATGATATCAAATACACGAGAATATTGCATAATTCAGATAAACGCCAAAATTAATTTTCTATTGAATAATAGCTCACTAAGAGAGATGTACAAATAGGAGTGCATGAGTAACTCTTCAAAAAAGAAAGGTAGTCAAATATCTAATAATAGAACAACAACTTCCATACCCAAAATAGCTAGTCAAGAGAGTTACTTTATATTCATCAAATTAAAATTTAATTGCAAGAACACCTAAGCAAGCTTATCCATGAAAGTAAAAAAACTCTAAATAGGGGGGAAATATCATAATAAATTAATATGGATAAAATGAATCCTCTGCTCTAACATCCCCTAAAAGCACATCTTAGGTGTGTAGTATAAAAAAAGGTCTTAAAAACTAAGCCTAAAGAGGCATCCATATACAAAGTAATTTCTCATAAAATAGAGAAAAGAAGAAAACCCATAGGAAATCCTCTCGCTCCTCTCCTTCCACACAGAGAGAGAGAGAGAGAGAGAGAGAGAGAGAGAGAGAGAGAGAGAGAGAGAGAGAGAGATTTAAAAAAAGGGTAGAATCCCCACCCAGAAGATGATGCTATAATTTTATAAACCTCAAGAATAGCCCATAAGTAAAGATACTTGATCTAAATGAAATATTTGGTTAAGAGTTTTGTAATCTACTCTCTCATCTTAGAGTGGCTCAGATCAATGATGTCCCCACATGTGAGTTTTTATGTGCTTGGTCTATTGATGCTGGATCAAATTCCTACAAATTTGAATAACACTCTAGTTGTAATAGTAGATGACGTAGGTTGTATAAACTAGATACCAAAATTTTTGAAAATCCCTTGAAGCTAGATGGCCTCAATGACAACATTAACATCCCCCCTATACTCAACCTTACTAGATGATAAATCAATAACATTATGCTTTTTTTTTAACTAATTAGACCTAAACCAAAGTAGAAACTATAACCTTAAGTAGACTTATGATTTTGAATATCACCAACCTAGTATGAGTGAATATAACCAATCAAGTCAATGTTAGTGCTAGCTTTGTAAATAATCTTGAATCTCTCTGTGTCTTGAATGTAGTGCAAGATCCTCTTAGTTCTTTTCTTGTGTAGTTCATGAGGTCCTTACATGAATTTTAAGATTAGTCCCAATCCATATGATATGTTAGGTATGGTATGTGTCATGTAGATAAGGCTATCCACAAGTTATCAATACAAGGTAGAATAGTCTAAAGATGAAGAACAATTTACCTCAGGCTTGAGTCTAGATAGAAAAGGAGTTGAAGTTGGCTTACAATCATCTACGTGAAACTTATAGAGATCATCCTAAGTCTATGTAAAAGTGATCCCTAAGTCTGAATAAGAAATATGAATCCCAATGAAGTAATGTAGAAATCCCAAGATTATAATGGAAAACCTATTTGAAGAGCTACTTTCACCACTACAATAGATGACTAAGAGCAACCAGTGATCAAAAGATCAGCATCATAAAGAACCAAAATCAAGAGCGAATCATATTAATGAAAGAGATAAAATTTCAAATATGAATGGTATATAGTGAATTATTCTAGAAAATAAAAGAATCCATCTTGGCATACCATGCTTTACAGGTATGTTTGAGGTCATAGAAGTATTTTTGGAGTCTACATACAAAGGAAGAATCCTAAATAAAGCCCAAAGGTTGGTCCATGTAAATCTCCACCTTAAGATCACCATGAAGAAAAACACTATTCACATCTATCTGATGAACATTATAATTATTGGTTGTGGTAATAACAAGTGTGAGTCTGACAAGGTCCATTCTGGTAATTGGTGTAAAGGAATTTGTGTAGTTGTTGCTAGGCACATGTAGGAAAGCCTTAGAGAACAACCATGACTTTAACTTGTTAATGGACTTATTTCTTGTATACTTAGTTATATATATATATATATATATATATATATATATATATATATATATATCAAATTATCTTTCTTTACTTAGGAATAAGTGTCAAATCCCAAGTATTACTCCTAATTAAGGAGTTATACTCCTCATTCAAGGAAAAATCCCACTTAGAAATACATGATGCCTTTTGAAAAGTTTAGCATCTAAAATCAAGGAATAGAAAGCATGCACACCACTTTCAAACTCTGAATGTATTTACCTTTCATTTTAAATATCCCCAACCCATGTACATATGCTCTATAGTGGTTTCCTAGCCCAAATAGGATTATAAATAGATGATTCAGGTAGATAAACATCATCCTCTTAAGTATGGCTAGATGTGGACGAAGATGAGTCCCCAACACCACTCTTTCTATTATAACTAGAATAAGTATCCTCAACCTATGAAATGTGCTCAGGATGATCTAAATCATTTTAATCTAATCCAATTGAGTCCAATTAAGTGAGATATGTGTCGAGTGTGGATTTTTTAGGACTCTCTTGAAAGTGAACAATTCTCTCGATGAATAAATCATGTTTTAGTTAGATAAATAAGGTGGTGTAGAATATGATTGTGAAACAAGTTACAACCATACTTTAGTACACAACACAATGGAAAAATAAAGTAACATGATTTGCCTAATTCTTTGAGGGGCATGGTTCAGTGGATGTAAAAAACTAGACAAGAAGACACAATGTAATGCCTTCCCCATGTGATTCTCATCTTTAATATAGGTCCATTAATCATGTTTATACATGGATTTGGTGCTCTAATTCTTTTTCAATGAGTTTGAGCAAGTTCCACCAACATCTCTCCTTGCACCATTAAACCTTAGCTCTTGATTCAACAAAATAGAATAAGTTTAAAGTATTTAGTAATATTTTGGTATAGCTTATTTTCATTTTAAAAAACTTAATGGTTATGGTCATGGATTTTATATTTATAACTTTAAAAATGACCCCAATACACATGTGGTTAATCTAAGGTTACAATTGGGGGTCATAATACATTTATGTTTTGGGAGAATGGGTCATCAATAAGGCATTGCTAGCTATAATCCTGATATTTATCTCATTTATGTTGATATTTCTTACTTTTAACTTTGAATTTGATGGCATCATCATGGTATCATATTCCTACATATTTGTTGAATTATGAATTTCCAATATTAGATATTTGTTATTTGTTGAGTTATGTTTCCATGGATTCTTCACTTAAGCTCATAATTTATTTTGCTTTGATTTTGCTTTAGTCTTTTACAGTTAGTGGAAATGAGTCACTTGTTTAATCAAAATGGTCAAAAACATCTATTTACTTGGTCACAACTTCACCAGAAGTGAATTAGAGGAAGGTGATAATTTTGTACAAAGTAAGACCCTAATTAGGAAGGTATATATGTGAATCATCACATGCATGTGACACGCATGAAAGAATTAAAGGATTTGAGTTGTCCAACACATCATTTTTCTAAGTCACAATTTAACATAAGACAAATTAAAAGAAGATAATGATTGCATATTGGATAATACTCCAATTAGAGATATATTGACAAAATTTGATATATGTATGTGATATGTGTATATTAAATTCAGATGTTCAAGTGATTTTGTCTAGTTTGTGTGTTAGTGTAAAAAGTTGTTAAAATTTACATTTTTGGCATCACAGTGGTAGGATTTGGATGTCTACATTTTGCCTTTGTTTGAGAAGGTCTGGCAAGATATTTAGATGAATAAATGTCTTTTAAAAGAATAAAAAGGGTCACTTAGAATTTTCATAATTATGAGAAATAATTTTTTTTCTTTGTTTCTATTCTATTTCTCATGAGTTGTATAAAAATGAGGTTACGAATATACTTCAAATAGTGTTTGGGTGACCCATGATGCCGCCTCAAGGGTATGATGTAAAAATAAAAAAATTTGGGTCGACCCTTGACCAAAATAAGAGAAGCACATAATTCAACAAAAGAGGTTAAAAAATAGAATAATTGGAAGAAAACAAATCAAAAGTAGATAAACAATCCAAAAATGAGCCTCTTATGAAGTAGTGGGGTAATAATAGTTCCAAGGGGTTAAAATTTAAAAATCTACTATAAATTCACCTTTAGGGGTGAAAATCAGTCATTTTCACCCTCCACAATTAGATACTTGTGCTTTGAGTTTTGTGTGTGATAGAAATTAATTAAATAGCCAATATCCCTTACGATTAACACATTGGAGAGAAGGATTGAAAGTACTAGAAATCACCAAGGAATGAGGCATCACTACATACCAATTTCTATTAGCCACAAAAGTAAATAGAAAAATTACCTCAAATATATAAAAATAGTGATGTTGACAATAAAAATGGTAGGATCATTAGAGAATGATAATCTCTCCATAAAATCAATCACAACATTGAAATAGATAAAAAAATTTAAATGGTAAAATTTCAAAAATTAGTGAATGTTCACAAAATGGTGAAATCATTGGTCAAACAATGAGGTAATCCTAAAAAATGGTGGGATCCACCTACGCATCACTAAATCTCAAGCCCGATGAGGGAAATGGTGATGTCATCTTGAAAAATGGCAAAGTCATTCTACATAATGGTTAAATTTCCAAAAAAAATGGAGAGGTTATGAGAAATGGCAACTAATCTAGATAAAAGTGACATTTAAGACAAGTGACTAATGTAATTATGTTTGGTTGTGTTGCACTAGAGCATGTTGGTATTATTATGACATGGGAATGATGATCATAGGTCCTACATTGACATGGGATTATGACAGATGAGGATATGGGACTACTAGAGTAGATAAATTTATGACATGTATCTCATATCCCAGTGATTCAATTGGATCACACCTACTTACCAGTGTTATCAAAGCGTTGCCATCTAAATATCTCCACCTTCCATCTACTAACTAGAGAAAGGGTACCACCACCTCCACCATAGGTAACATTGCCCCTGACTAATTTTGATGTATATTATTAGTGACCTCCTACTCCATGACAAAATCAACAAATATTTCTATATTAGGATGTTAGGGGTAGCGCAAGACATGTTGGACCATTCTACATGTTTTACATGGAATTTGATCATATTGGCATAAATATATAAAGATCTTCACATGATTATATATTAGAGAGGGTGCAATATTAGACACATAACAATCCTCCAGGTCTAGGATAACAACATATTATGATAGAGTAACCAATTGGGTAATTATTTTATCGGCTACCAATGATCGAATAGCCTATGGATGGGTTTAGATAAGTGTGGGGTTACTAGGATATCATAGTGATTTATACTTCTATAGGCACCCTATTGATGATATGATGGATGGATATTTTATATGGAAACCATACTAGGTTTGCAATTTGGCTAGATAAAGGATGTCTTAATGCCATACTATATTATAGGCCTCCAAGACTTTATAATGGAGGGATATAGGTTGGATCATCTATAATAATACACAATATAAAAATAAATTTGAGTGGTCAGGGAAATTAGGGAATATTATAAAAAAAAGAAAACATAAGTCTAAAATCAAAATAAAATGGGTAGTATAATGGTACTAAGTCAAGCAAAGGTTAATGTTTCAAATGATAGACTTGAAATTGCTAGAAATGGTTATGTACTAAATGGTAATGTGGACAATGTAACACATCATTGTGTAAATAGGTTAAAATGTATTATGTGTGGGTACTTAAATTGACACTTTAGGTAAGTCTCTTAAATCAAATAAACATCCAATCAAAGTAATTCAATCTAAACACAAAGTGTAAAATCTCAAGCCCAAGTGATAAGCAAGACTCAAGTGCCAACTAATTGTTGTTAGATTGAATACTCGAAAGTGAGCTTCAATTTTATTTTGATAGTATTTTTTATTTATTTATTTATTTTTTTTGGTAAATTTATTTTAGGATCAAAAATCAAAGTAAAGAAGAACCACTAAAGTGCACACTCCCATGCGAATAACTAACACAACCTTTGCATGTTATCTACCATCTTCATCCACTGATATACCAATAATTAAGAGGAATTAATTTTTTAATCTAATGAATAAATAGTTCATAAAGGTAGATTAATTTAACCCCCTTTGTCTCTGAATAAATTCAACCTAACATAGAGCTTAGAGTATAAATTCAACTCAACATTGATAAGATAAGTCGTCGCAAGTAGGGTCAATTAATATAAATCTTTTTGTGGCTTTCTAATGGTATATAAATTCCAAAGACCACTTTGGTGAAATAAAATATCCATCACTTGGATGACAAACCATAAAGCATGTTATGAAAAGGTTTTGTCCTTTTCACAACTACTATGTCTATCACTAACTCAATAGACTCAAATGTCTAGATTGTCGCATGTTTTGGGGATCATTTTGACTTGTTAGGATAAAAGATCATCCACTATTAAATTACAAGGCACACTAAATGTTTATACCCCACTAGATAAATGGGGTTGGTATGATGTTGGGAGATGAAATCCTAGGTCAACACACCCCCAAATAACTTTTAAGGAGGTGACTAACTCCCATCACTTAGCCAAATAAAAAAAGTAGTTTTTTGTAGATCATCCAAGCCCCTATGAATAAGGAGAGAACATATACAATATTTCTTCAATTAGACACCAATAAAAATTTAAAATAATACATTTTTGGTCACCTAGGATCCTTAAAGGGGCAAAATGGAGAGCATAGGCAAAAGGTTTAATGAACAGGGAATGAAATGAACAAGTGCCTTACAACAAAGAAGAAAAATAAAATGCTCTTAAGACCCTTAAATCTAAGTTTGGATGTTGTTTTTGAGCACTAACATATAAATGTGATTTATTTTTTCCTTGATTTGATGTAAAATTAAGTTAGAAAGGTATCAAAACCTACACAAAAAGTCTCTTAGTAGTCAATCAAGGGTAGAAAATACAAATTGGAAATTGAATACTAATTTTTTATGCTATCATTAAATTTGTAGTAGGTCAATTTCATCAATTTTTTCACAAGTTCATTTTTTCCCTAGAATACAGACACACAGTTGTGCCAACTTCATTCATTAGTAGGATGACCCCATCAATTAGAGGATGAATTCACCCTTGACAATAAAATGAAAAACACAATAAAATTACCTTCCTCAAGTTTGTTATTTACCAAGTCAATTTCATTATTTTCTAGACAACTTCATTATTTCTAGATTAAATTCACTGATATGTAGGTCGATTTCACCATTTATGATGTAACCTCATGAAAATGTCAAAACAAATAGTGAAAAAAATGTGATA
Source organism: Torreya grandis (assembly GCA_037957365.1). Classification (NCBI taxonomy): domain Eukaryota; kingdom Viridiplantae; phylum Streptophyta; class Pinopsida; order Cupressales; family Taxaceae; genus Torreya; species Torreya grandis. Next base: position 1,743,928 of record JARHVA010000617.1, on the reverse strand, counting down.
AAAGACAAATTTACCAGTTATAAATTCAACTTTTTCATTATGTAAGGCGACTTTGTTTATGTCCAAGGTGAGTTCATTGATGTCTAGAGAAAGTTCACTATTAAGTTGAGTGACTTCATCATTTTTCATAGAATAAAAACATGTATAATTTATAAGAAAATAGAACAAAAAAATACCAACAATGGGTCTGATTATGTAATTAGAAGATTTAGAATCTCCCCAAAGTGTTTTTTAAGATGAGTGGTCCCATTAGGCATGCCAATTGTATAATAGGATTGTAAATCAACTTAGAGTCATCCATTTGTACATAAAATAATGACAAACATAAAAAAACTAATGTGATAGGACTAATCCCTTGAGGGGAATGGATCAATGGACTCAAGAAACTAGACAAGAAGACACAATGACATGCCTTACCTAAGTGACTCTCTCCTCCAATATCCATCTATTAATCATGTTTATGCCCAGATATGGTGCTCCTAATCCTTGTAATGTGATATGGAAAGCTCCATAACCATATGTCCTTATACCAATAGGCATTGTCTTTTGATTAGGTATATTATAATAAGGTTGAAGCTTTCTAGTGATATTTTGACATAGTTTGTTTGTACCTAAAAATTATTAATGGTTATGGTCATAGATCTTGTATTTATAGTTTTCTAATTGACCAAAAACCATGTTTGGATAATCTTGGGTTAGGGTTGGGGGTCAAAATATATTTATGTTTTGGGAGAGCTGCGCATTAGTAAGGATTGGCTAGCCTTAATCTTGATATTTACCTCATTTATGTTGATATTTCTCACTTTTAACTTTGAAATCGATGGTATAATCATGACATAATATTCTTGAATATTTTTTGAATAATTAATTTACAATATTAAATATTCATTAAGTTTCCATAGTTTTTTCATTTAAACTCATGTTTTGCTTTGATTAATGATTTTAATTTAGTATTTTGTTATTCTTTGAAATTTATCTCTTATTTAATTATAGTGGTCAATAATTTAAATCTTCTTGGTCGCAATTGGATCAGAATCGAATTAGAGGTAGGTGACAATTTCATATAGGGTACCACCCCAATTATGGAGGTATAAATATGAATCAACACATGCACATAATGTGTGTAGATGAATCAAAGGATATAAGTGGTTCAACACATCATTTTTCTATGTTTTAATTCTACATAAGTTAAATTAGAAGAAGATAATGATTACATATAGTATAATTCCCCAATTAAGTATAAATTGATGCAATTCTATACTTGCACATGAGTTGTGCAAAACAAATTAGAATGTTCAAGTGACTGTGATCCATTTTGTACATTATTTCATAAATTTATTTACATTTAAAATTTTATCATGATAATTGTAAGAATTGGATGTCTACATTTTCCACTGTTTGAGAAGGTGTGGCAAGACATTTGGTTGAATCAATGGATTTTCTAAAAATAAAAAGGGTCGCTTGGAATGATCATAATTATGAGAAATAAACTTCACTCCCACTTTCTATTATGTTCTTCATGAATTGTATAAAAATGAGGTTATGAATATGCCCCAAATAACATTGGGTGGCCCATGATTCCTCCTCAATGAGAGGACAAGAAATTTTAATTTTGATAGATGGACCTCAACCAAAAGAAAATAAGCACATAATTCAAAAAAAGTGAGTGAAAATGTAATAATTAGAAGAAAATGGATCAAAAAATGGATAATTTTTTTTGAAAAGAGCCTCTTGTGAGGTAGAGGGGTAACAAGAGGTCTAGGGGTAAAATTTAAATAATTACTATAAATTCACTCCTAGGTGTGAAAATGAGTCATTTTCATCCTCCCAAATTGTAAATTTGAGATCTAACTTCTACGTGCAAGAAATAATGACAAAATGGCAAATATCACTTACCATGGATAACTTGGAGAGTAGTTTAGAGAGTATCAGTGACCACCAAGGATTAGGGCATCGATAAGTACCATTTTTTGTATTTAATTTCACCTTAAGTTGTATTTATTAGTTCTAGAAGTAGATGGAAAAGTGAACTCACTGATCTCAAAGAGATAAAAAATGGTGAGGTCATCAATGAAAATAATGGGATCATTAGAAAATGGAAATCTCACGAAAAACTTGATGACATCATCAAAATAGATAGAAATCCTAAAATGATGAAAACATTATAATCAATGAAAATCATCATAATGGCAAAATCATTAGTTACATAGTGAGGTCATCATACCAAATAGTTGTATCAACTTGCACATTAGTGAAATGATAGGCCCAAGGAGGGAAATGATAAACTTATCCTATAGAATAATGATATCTTTCTGTAGAATGGTGAAATCACCAAAGAAAAATGTGAGGTTACCAGAAATGGAAACTAGTCTAGACATAAGTGACATTTAGGTTAAGTGACTAACTTAATTATGTTTGGTTATGTTGCACAAGAGAGTGTTGGCATTACTACAACACAAAAGTAATGATCATAAGTTGTACATCGACCTAAGATTATTATAGATTAGGTCATGAGACTAATAGAGGCAATATATTTGTGGCATATAGTTCATATCCCAATGATTTGAGTGTATCATTCCTACTTATCACTTTTAATAGAGAATTGGCATTTAGAGACCTCTATTTTCCAGCTACTAACTAGAGAGGTGACTATAAACTAGAGGATTTTTAATAGATTATGAGGGTGTCACTTCAAGGGTTACTGATCAATTGGTTATTGGGTAGTCAAATTACTATTTTGAAGGACCTAATCAGAGTCAAAATCTTGGTTATTGGTGAGGGGTCCATACATATTGACGTATTGGAAGATCTAACATGGCCTTCAACCATTGTTATATGGGTACCACTACCTACACCATGGGTATAGTTGATGATTTGGCCTACATATTAGTTTAGATAGGTTATATGTTATGAGCCCATAACATTGATTGATATCACTATAGGTGAGTCAACAATGAGATGGTAGATGGAGATTTTATCTAATGGAACTACCTAGGTATGCATTTTTTTTAGATAGAGGATGGATTTGCTTTTTGGTACATGTTAACATCATGATATATTACAAGCCACTATGACCTTATGATGGAGATATATAGGTCAAATCACGTGCAGTGATAGTTCAAATTTGATCATAGTGTGAGAGATGGACACCACTTTTCATACATGTTACATGTGATATTTAGGATTGGGGGCTACTAGTGCCTAAATCCTATGCTATCATATATTTTGACATGAAACAACCCATAATATGGGATTATGTGGTTGGAATAGATGATTCCAATGTTATAGATAATTTTATGGCATGGTAGCCAAGTTTTTAACTTCTTTACTTGAGTAGACCATGACCCAAGCATCCAAGGCTACATCAAAGGAGGCTATGATAGATGAGGGATAGAGGTGAGGCCCAAGTATAGGCACACATTCCTGCATAGAAATTGATTCCATAGGATCTTCCATTATATATAGTTTATGATCAGGTAATACAACAACTTGTCAAAATAGGCATACAAGTCCATAGGTAGGTGCCCAAGAAGAATATGGGGATAAATATGGAAGATATGGGCATACAATAGATATAGATATGGTCAAGGTCATAGGGGTAGAATCAGGGCATGGTTTAGATATAGGATGGATCAAACCCTCTAGTTTAACTATATATATGGATATTGGTACATGTGAGGTTGGGATCTTCCACATAGATATAGGTATAGGTACATTTACATGTATAAGAAAGGTTTGGATTGAAAACATAAAGAGGTCCATAGATGACAAGGGTTTGATTGATAGACTGTAACATGAGATATTAGAACAATTATTAAATATTACATGCCTAAAATAAGAGGTAGTTGGGTTACCACCACAACTAGCCACATCCCAAGTTAAGACCACCAGGCTATATAGTCTTATTATTGCCACAGATTTAGATATTGTTGCATTGAAGGGGTAGGTGGCTCAATTGATAGGGTTTCAAGCCAAGTTGATATGGGTTTAGGCTAAGTTTACAATATGGGATGCAGAGCTACTATCAATTGTTGATGAGTGGGATAGAGCCCAAATAGATGTGTAAAGCCTTATGGGGAGATAGATGAGGCTCAAGAGCTTGTATTTGATGGTGGGACGTATATATCACTAGCCAATATTATTATGACCATAAATTATGCCTTATGCACTTAGGATGATGTCCTACATGATAAGGGTGAGATAACTTATTATCATAGTTTGTATGAGGTAATGGTCTGCATGGACTAAAGGGCACCCACCTATAGAGAATATTCTTAGAGTCAGCAAACTAGTAGGACCTTCATGTCTCAACATATCAATGCTCTAGAATATTCAATGGAATAACTAGTTTCATATTATGTAGTAATGGGGCCACTAACACCACAATGACCACCATCACTAGGTACAAGATGAAGCTTTGATCAGAGTCTCCCTAAAATGGGGTGATCCATAGTTTATTTTACATCTTGTAGCTATGATATTTTTATATTTTGATTTTGTATTATGAGATGTATATGCATTATCTTGATGTATAAAAAATGTTTTTTGAGAGATATATATGACATTCATTCTTAGTTCATGTCCATTTCTACGTGAACTCTTAATATTCTATTTATGATGTTATTTTATTTATATATTACTATAATGTTCGATGTATAATTTTGATTAGAATATAGATATGGACATTTATTTATTTACCATTATTCTATTATATTTATTTCTTATCATTTGTAATATTTTTTTGTTATGATATGATAGCATATGAGAATGTTAGGATATACACGTACTTAATTAACCCATGGATGTTGATTTAATAATGGCTCTAATTGATGTACGACTAGATACTAGAGATTGATTTAGGAGATTCATGTCCTTAAATAATCTACAAATACCGTATATGTTGTGTAACTAAATCGGTGACATGACATGATGTGTAAACTAGGAGATGCATGTCCTGAAGTAGCACAGAAAGTCATGATTGTTTCAAATTTTTAGATCAAGGTTGGACTCTTATATCCTTGTTACGTAATAGATATGTTAGATGGTTATTTTAGAGGTGTTTTTGGCACCACAATATTTTAAGATTGGATCACTTTGGGTTTAATTTGGCAAATTAAATATTACATCATAAATATGAACAACTTATAATAATATTGGATCTTAATTTATGAATGTACTAGTTCAAATGTGAATATTTACAACTCAAAATATTGATATAAAATATCAAAAGCTAAGTTGAAAATATTCATAGTTGAACAAAAAGAATAAATAAATAAAGTTAAATACAAAAGATAACCAACTTAGAAACAAGATATGAATCATTAGGACTCAAGTGAAAATAAGAATACACCTAAACATAAACAAACAATAAAAATAAATCAAGGATAAATTGTAAACAACTTGGAATCAAGATATGAATAATTAATACTCAAGTAGGAACAAAATATACAATACACAAACAAGCAATAAAATCATTTAAATACAACAGTAAACAACTCAAGGCCAAGTTGAGGCAAGCCTTAATTAGTTTTCAAAATGTATTCAAATGCAATCACTCTAAATAATCAATAAAATATACCCACAAATAAAATACACATAACATAATGCCAAAAAATTAAATAAATCAATGTAAACAATCAATAATTATGCATGTGTAATTGATAAGGTGTTACATTTGAATCACGAACATGTTGTTGAAGTAGGGGAAATGGAAAAATAATGAAGGGGTGACAGAGCTAACTCTAAATACAGTAGGCAAGTGGATTCTTCCTACATGGTTTATTGGATGTCAAATATAACATGAACTTTAGGCTACATGTAGTTCTTTTAGAGATATGGGATAGAATAAATGTAATGATAAGTAGAGAATAAATGATTAAATAAAGGAAACATGGGAATGAGATCATAAAATGGTGGGAGCATAAAGGTCCAAAATTACTCATAAAATTGTAACAATGTCAACGTCTAGGGTAGAATGATATATAAATAAGATTGGTTGAGCATACTCAGGATGCCTCATACATCCAAATTCTACCTTCATAGTCTATGTGGACCTCATGACAATGTAGTTTTCCTAGAAATAGGAGTGTAACGAAAGAACAAGAATGATGAATGGAATAAGGGGGACCCCACCTAGAAGATGACATGGATTTATAACTATTATGGATTTTTTAATGCCATTCTCCCTTACTAGGAATGTTTTAGTTCTTTGTCAATGTTTTTGGTGTTTTCTTTTTAAATGGAAATTAAGGTAATATGTTCAAATTTACAATGAACCATCTAGAGAAGGACACTAGTCCTTAGGTAAGATTTGAAATAATAGATAAACTAAATACAATAGTGTTCCTTTAAAAACCAAAAATGTAACTTGAGGCAAAGAGTTATGCCATAAAACAAAAAATAAAAACATAACAACACACAATGGGGAAATAATAATAGAAATATTGAGTAGAATAAGTCTCGAGGAACTTATCAAATAGGTGGAACCATATGTTGACATGCCCTAAGATACTAGTCCAAAAAATAAGTTGTTAATGCTGATCAATATAGAATGCCTCTAAAATATTTGTGGAATATGTCTATATATTTATTGGTTGAATCAACATCATGAATAGTTATAAGATTAATACAATCTAGAAAAATAGGTAACATAAAGTAGAAATAGTCCAAGGAATGATGCATTAGGAGTATTAAGAATGCATGTTCTAGTAAAACTAAAATAGTCTAGGTAAAATAAAATGTTCCAGATATGTGAGTATGAATGGTCCAATAAACATAATAAGAATGGTCTAGGTAAAAATGTACAAATGGTCAAGTTGGTACAATTGAAAGAACAAGATTAGTCTAGCTAACAATATGTGAACAATCCAAATGGTATAATGTAATGAATAAAAATGGTCTAGGTAACAATATGTGAAAGGCCTAGGTGGTATAGTGGAAGGAACAAAAGTGGTCTATGTAATAATATGTGAATGGTCCATGCGATACAATGGAAGGAATAATAATGGTCTAGGTAACAATATGCGAATGGTTTAGGTAGTATAGTGTAAGGAATAAGAATGGTCCAGGTAACAATATAAATAGGTGACTCTAATCAAAAGATCTTATATATAATAAAATAGAATAAAAATCATGTTTGGAAACTATTTAGATGTATTATGTTATTTGGTTATTTGATCTCTTTTCCAACTAGACTAACGAGTATGTATACCAAAAAACCATAATTTACAGTGACCACAAATGGATCTAACCAATTGGCTTCAAACATGCCTTTATTTTGCATTCATAATTAGTGTTTTTCTAAATTTATTTCAAGACCAAGTCAGTAAATTCAAACTCCCTAGGGAGAATGAGTTTGTCATAGCTATGACATAGTCAATTCTAATAAGCTCACAAATCGTCTAAGAGAGCCCACCACTTTTTATCTACAAGCTCCAAATTTTTTAATCTAGAAACTATGTAGTATTCATCATCAATAATGTCGTACAAAGAGACATGCAAGGAGGGTAACTTGATTTCAACTGGAATAATGTTTTCTAAACGAAAGACTAAGGAAGAGGGTATATCTCTTGTGTGGGTTTGGTGACTAGTGTGGTAAGCCCAAAGGGTAGGGAAAAGTTCTAGTACCAGTCAAAACCAACATCATTGATAACCTTCTTCAGGATGGAAGGAATTATTTTTTTAAATACCTCAGCTTGAATGTTACCTTATATTTTGTATGGTATAGAACATTTGTGATTGATATTGAACTAGGTATAGAGGGATTTGACATCTTTATTCTTTAATGAACCATCATTATCAAAGATGATTTTTGATGGGATGTTTTAGAAACATATAATATGAAATAAATGAACTTGGTTATCTACTTATCAGGTACATAAGTAAGGGGCATCACCTCAATCCACTTAGTAAAATACTTTGTGGTAGTAATAATGTGCTTGTGGCGATCGAAAGAAGCAGGGTTTATTTTTTTATAAAATTGAGTCCCCAAGTTGAAAATGGATATGGTGTAGTAATTAGATTGAGAATAAATGAAGGTGTGTGCATCTAATTACCATTATTCAAAATTTTCCCTATTTTTGTTTAAATATAGAATATTAAATCACTCTTTTTAATAACTTGATTAAAAATAAGGTCAACTACGCTACTTTTATTTGAATGCTTAAGGAATGCATAAGATGATTGGTCAAGTTTAACATTGTTAGTGGAGAGGTTTTGATTGATTTTTATAAGAAAATATATATTATGGGAAATATTTAAAGATAAATTATTATTGTTCAAAACATCTTCATATTTTCACTGGATAAAGACTAGATGGTGATACCAAGTTTTATACGTCGCCAAAACTACCAGATTCAAACAAAGAATTCTCTATTTCTCATGCTTAATTTTTGTACTCATCTTGGATGTATTATTGACTAAACCCAAATTTCTTGCCTTCTCTTTAAAATCACATCTTTATGACATTTTAATTGGCTCATAAATAAAGTAAACCTGATTACTAAACCTTTGTCTCTACTTTTCATGCAACTAAAAGGGATTTCATCACTACATGGAAAATTCCCTCTTTAGATGATTCCATTACCAACTTGACTAGGGAGCAAGAGAAGCTAATGTAGATGGTTAGATTAAAATCCTCAAAATTTTAAGCCCTAATTATTGTAAATGGGATATATAAGACTTCAAAAAAAGAGAAGAAGAAGAAGAATAAGGATTAACAGAAGAAGAAAGAATCAACCTCTGCCAAAACCAAAGCTAAAACCTCATCTTCTAATAATAAACCAAAGAAAGATAAGGTTAGGTGTGTCTATTGAAATAAAAATGGGAATGATGAGCACAAGTGCATGAAGAGAAAAATTGATCACCTAACTCATCTTCTATACAAAAATAACATAGGTGTTTCTAAGTCTACCAAGCAAAATTCATCCACTAAAGATTATTCAATGAAAAAAGGTAAAGGTAAAGAGTAGTAAAAGAGAAAGGCTCTTTTAATAGTTATAGCTCCAACATCTTCATGGGTTACTAAACTAGGTGATTTACACCACCTGGGCTCTTTAAATGTTGAATTTGCTTCCTTAGAGACCTATAACATGCATTCTATCACTTTGAGTGATGACACTTCAATAATTGTTTTAGGTAGAGGGTTTGTTGATATAGATGGAGGAACATTCAATAATATTATAAATAATCCATCACTTTAGACTGATATTCTACCTTGTACCAAATCATTCAGATCAATAAGGTCATTATGTTATATTTTCCACTAGATTTAGTCATAATCAAAGAGTTTCATAATGATTTTATAGTATTAGTGGGTAGGGCAGACCATCAAGTTAGGTTATATAAATTTTCACATTTTGCACTTGATTCTTATTCAATTGGATTTCTGACTCATTAAGATGGATTTACAAAATTTGGAATGATTGATTTGGTCACCTCAATTACCATTACCTCAAGGAACTCAACAAAAATGAAATGATCACATGCTTACTTTGAGTCTATTTGTCTAAGGTTTTTGGTGAGGGTTGTACCCTCGAAAATCATACCAAAGAGAAATTTGAAAAAGGAAAAACATAGAAGAGAGTAATAGCCATCATAGTTACTACATAATGATCTATAAGGGACTTCTCCTATTCTATCTTTCACAAGGGCTAATTTTGTCCTTACATGCATTGATGATTTTTCATAATACACATGTGTTCACTTAGATGAAATCTAAACTTTTTCAACAAGTTTTGAGATGTTAAAGTTCTTGTAGAGAAATAATATGATAAATGCATCAAGGTTATTAGAACTAATTGTTGACCCAATTTTTCCCCTCTGGCAGAATCTTGGTCACCTTCTACACTTGTTGTGAAAGACCAGTCATTTCGGGTTGCAAGGTCCACCTTTAGGGTTCAACAGCTCCGTTTCAAAGCATTGGCTCATCAGCCTCGTTCATTGGCGTTCATGGTAGCAAAAGGCAGAGTCTTCAAACGTTCGCAAAAGAGGAGAGGAAAAAACTGGGGCATTTAACGCTAAGGCAAAAAGAGGGTAGACGTTTACAAGAAAAAATGTAGCGGGCGGCAAAATCGCCGCCCACAACACCGGCAGGTAAAATGAGACTACAAACAGATGCAGTTAGCAGCAAATTTGCTACTCAAAACAAAAACAAAGAAAAGGAAGGCCAAAAACTCAATTGACGTCGGCAAAATTACTGCGCTCGGCAGCCTACTCAGCTGACGTCAGCAAAATTACCGTACTCGACAGCCAAATCAGCCGACATCGGCAAAATTTCCACATGCAGTCCACAGTAATGGGCGGCAAATTCGCCACACACAACATCAGGCGGGAAAAAGTCCCTACCGAACATAAGAAAAGACCCACCCAGCCATCGAAGGAGCAGACCAACATGCAAAATGAGGCAATAAGCATGGTCCCAGCAGACTTATGACATCATCAACAGTATTTTCCCTCTTCCCAATGGAGACTCAAGCTGCTCCTTGACTCCTCTTGGCTCTTTCCATATAAATACATAGACTTGGTCATTTTTAAGGGTCTTCTCCAATTTTTTAAAGAGCACATCTCTAAAATTTCTCTAGCTGAATCAATAAAATATAGTTTTCGCCTCCATCTTGGATAGATTTGCTATGTATGTCATGAGTATTATTTGTGTTTAGTCATTATTTCCAATGCTTTCATAGGTTAATGCCAATAGACCAGTCATCTACAAGGACCATTCCTACAGTTGAAAGGAGAAGACCAATATTTGAGAAGGACAGAATAGAGGAAGTTGCTTGCAAGTGTGCATTCCACAGCACCTTGGTAAACCCATGTTATGTATCTTCCATTATAGCCTCCCTATTAGTCTTAGCATCCTCATTCTTCTGCCAGATGTGTAGAGTATATTTGTATTTTTCTTGATTGTGAGAGTGGATGTGGAAGATCAACCTTTATTTTGGTGTATCACCTCTTTTAGAGTAGGCTGTTTGTTTTCATGCATTTTCTTCTCCCTTTTCATCCCCCCAGTATATCGATATATCTGTATTTTTGCACTACCTAAAACAAAAAAGATACATCAGAAGGAACTAGCCCATACCTAGAGACTCTCCTCTCCTGCTTCACCATCCCATAGGCGAGAGAGGAGTTTCCATGTTGCAGGGAGAGGGCAGGAATCCATTTTCCTGCCAATTGGGTGCACTTTCCAGTGTCAACAGTTTTGGCATGCCCGGTGGGACACTTATTTTATTAGTTTCTAATGCAGTAGTATTTCAAGATTGATGTTGGTCCTGCTACAGTCATTTCAAAGATTTCTAGCATCTGGCGACTCCACTGGTAAGAGTTCAGTTCTTTATTTTAAGACCAGTCACTTAAACTTCTATGCCAAAGGTTACCACAAGGTCAGCTTCAAGAAAGGTCCCTTTTGAATTCATTGAGCTACCTTTAATCTCTACTAAAAGGCTTAGGTTTGAAAGAACTCACCCTTATCCATTAGGAAATCCTCCTAGACTTGTTGCTAGGAACACCAACCCAGTTTAGCCACAGTTACAACCTGTTCCAGCTATGGCATTGCCTTTTGCAGCTTTCCATGGTGAGAGCCCTTTAAACCTCCCACTCTATGATCCGATTCCTAGAACGGCTCTAAAAAATGTGCCCTCTTTTGATGGAGTGGGACCTATTACAGTTGTTGAGCATATCAAGAATATTTCCAACCTTTGCAATATTCACAATATAACAAAAGATAACATTGCCATCAGACTGTTAGCCTTGTCTCTGAAAGGGAAAGCTCTTGATTGGTATGGAACCTTGCCTGTGAATTCTATACATTCCTGCAATGAATTGGGCACTCATTTAACTGGTCATTTTGGGGAAAAAAGTGACGGCCTCTCTCTTGCTAAGCAACTGATAACTATAAAGAGAGCTCTACACGAGTACATGCAGGACTTCAACATGCATTTTCAAAAGACTTGGGATAGAATTCCTGTCCTGGTAAGGCCGACTCCTAGCTACGCTTTCTTGTACTATTTAAAAGCATTAAACAATGATATTATTGTTATGATCCAATCTATGGGAGGGCACATACTGCTAGCTGCTTACGACATTGCCATAGTGGCCGAAAATTGCTTGGTACAAGCCGAAAAGATCGCTCTTAGGCCCAACATGCCACTTTTTCTAGAAATCTTGCCCCCTATACAAACCATTGTTCCCACAATTGCTACCCTACCCATCATTGAAAAGCCAGCTGCTATTCCGTCAAATGAACTGCATGAGGTAAAAACCCTGTTGCAAAATGTGTCAAATTAACTTGTAGCCCTTAAGAGACAACAAGCTCAAAATAACAAGCCAAATCTGGGTTATCAACATTATGGTCAAGAACCTAGGACCCCTTTTCAAGGCTATAATCAAGGACAAGGTCAGCACACTCAGACCAGGCCTTATCAAAATCATAACTCAGGCCCCTCTTCGTCATCTAAAGACATGGTGCCTACTGAGAATAACCTTGTACAGGATCAGCCAAGCTGTTCAACCATGGGACAAGGTCAAGGACAAGCTGTCCATACAAATGATATGATGAATTCTTTCCAGAATTCAAAAAATTAAGCTACTAATTTTTCCTAATTTTTGAGTTTCCAGCTCAACCCAGCACAAGTAACAATCAAACTCAGCCAGATTCTACTCTGATAAATCATGAAGAAGGCGAGCTCTGTGAAATTAAATATGGGGGTGCTACAGTCAATCAGGCTGATTGCATTGCAGCTAATACAAGATTTAAAAGAAGAGTAGTTGGAGAAATGCAGGGTTCCCCTCAGGCAGCAACGAATCCTCCACCGCACCCTTTTCAAAGGGCCCCAATTTCTAGTCAACCACCTGCACCTCTAGCTCCTCAGTCTACAGCTCCAGTTGGGATCAGTCTAAAGGAAAGCACAAACGGAATCAGCCCCCAAGTTAATATAGTTGACCAAATGAAGAAATTGCATTTGAGCATTTCTCTATGGGATTCATTGTCCCTTCCAGGACAAAAGGAGGTATTGAAGAAAGAATTGCATGAACTAGATCGACAGGCTGTCCCAACAGACACTAATAACATCTTAATGATGAATGGGCAGCCTTCTACTTCAGATCAGGTAAAGAAAGAAGAAAGGATTCCCCCTTTTTATGTATCTTTGATCATAGGGGATTTCTTAGTACACAATTGCATAATCGACAGCGGGGCCAACACTTTAGTGATGCCTAAGTGCATTGCTAATAAGATGGGGTTAAAGTATGAAGCAATGAACAAAGGAGTCCTGCAACTAGATGGGACGCCTGCAAAGATAGTTGGAATCTTGAAAGGATTGAGTTTAACATTGCATGCCTGCCCGACATTCTCAATTCCCCATGATATAGTGGTAGCGAACGTTCCTCCATATTTTGAAATCTATTTGTCTAGGGACTTTACATCCAAGATAGGTGGTTATCTAGCAGCGAATTGGTCATATCTAGTTTTTAGAACCAAGTATAAGACCAAAGTGAAAGTTGAATCTGAGCCACTCTACAAAGATCACCTAGAACCCTATTCACCCAAGGCAGTGAATGTCAGTTACACTATCCTCGATCCAGAAGAGTCTCAAATGGACAAATCTTCATCTTCTACTCTTAAAGGAGTTGCAGATCTATTCTTAGATGAGTGGGGAAGTGATAACTTCGAGCATGATCCTTATAAGTTTATTGAAGAGGTAGACCTTGGCATCTATTGCTTGCATGAAGAAGGCGCCGTCATGCCCAATATAATGAAAGAGAACAAAAAAGACCTCAGCCTGTGGCAGCTATTCTTCGACGATTCCAGAAGTAAACTAGGTGCTGGTGGTGGGGCAATGTTAGTTTCCCCTTCTAAAGAAAGGTACTTTTCAGCTTTCTGTTTCCAATTCTCTTGCACCTGTAATGTTGCAGAATATGAGTCTTTGATTCATGGACTTGAGTGGGCAAGAAAGAGAGGGATCATGAAGTTTCAAATCCTGGGGGACAGGGAATTAATTATGAACCAAATAAGAGGCCTAAACCTGACCAAGAAATCCTTACTGAAGTCTTACAAGCACAGAGTCTAGGACTTGATGGAGGATTTCCTTGCTCTTAACATTACCTCGATTCCTAGGAAACAGAATAGGCAGGCTGACAGGCTGGCAGCTGTTGGTGCTCAATTTGATGTTTTAAAAGAGATAAGCAGGGATTGTGGTTCACACCATTTAAAATTGGTGGTTCGGCCTTCAATTCTAGACAATGTTACGAATTGGCAGGTCTTCGAAAGTGACCAGCAGATGGCTCTCTTCCTACAGGAAGAAGCTGAATTTGCGGTCCACAATCAAGTGAAATTACATCAGCAATACAGAAATCAGATTGTTCAATTAAAAAACAATAAACTCCCTAACGGTCTGGTCACACTTGAAAGTATTTTCAATGGAGAGGACCAACTAAGAGATGACAAAGCATGCATCACTACCAAGGAGGAAAATTATGAAAAAGTTGAAATATTTAAGGACAAGTTGCTAGTGCTTGGTAAGGTCTGCACGTTTCAAGAAAGGCAAGCTTTCATTCTGCTATGTCAGGAGTTCACTGACATCTTCGCTTGGAATTATAGTGACTTGAAGGGCTTTGATCCAAGACTCACCCAGCACACCATTGAACTAGATGAAAATGCAAAACCAGTCACACAAAAGTAGAGGCCTATTAATCCGATGATCGAACTCCTTATGCAGAAAGAATTGGTCAAGTTGATTGAGTTTGGCATTATATTTCCAATCAAACATTCCTCATGGTTGGCCAATTTGGTTCTAGTTAGAAAGAAAAATGGGGAAATCAGGCTGTGCATCAACTTCAAAGACCTTAATAAAGTCTCTTTAAAGGATCATTATCCCCTTTCAAACATGGAGCAGATCCTCCAAAAGGTAATTGGTTCTGAATGTTTCTCCCTCTTAGATGGTTATTTGGGATATAATCAGATTCTGGGTCAAGGCTGTGACCAATACAAAATAGCCTTCACCACTAAATGGGGAACGTTCACCTATCAAAAGATGCCTTTCGGGCTATCCAATGCTGGTGCTACCTTCTAGTGAGCCATGGACATGGCTTTCAGTGGTTTGATAAATAAGAATGTGCTGGTGTACCTCGATGATATAACGGTTTTCTCCAAGGAGGTGGGACAGCACATGGAGCAACTTAGGCAAATTTTTGAGAGGTGCAAGGAATTTGGCATCTCCCTGAATCCAAAGAAATGTGTATTTGCTATTCATGAGGGGAAATTTCTTGGTCACATTGTGTCCAAGGAAGGTTTGTCTATTGACCCTGAGAGAGTCTGCTCCATTATGGAGATGTCCCTACCAAAGCACAAGAAAGGCCTATAGAGTTTCTTTGGCTGGATAAATTTCATTCAGAGATTCATTCCAAATTTTGATGGAATAGTTAAACCACTAGCCTCTATGCTGAAGAAGGGTGAAGAATTCAAATGGACAACACCAAGAAAAGATAGCTTTGAAGCCATCAAGCAGGCTTTAACCTAGGCTCCCACTCTAATCAGCCCCAACTTTAATAAAGACCTTAATCTCTATACCTTCAACAATGGAGAAGTAATATCTGCTATGCTTACCCAAGCAAATAGCGATGACTTCGAGCAACCACTCACCTTTTTCAGCCAAGGGTTAGAGGACTTCAAAATCAGGTACACCTACGTAGAGAAGCAAGTCCTAGTAGTAGTGCGCAACCTGAAGAAATTCAGATATATGTTGTCAAATAGTAGGATCCATCTCATGGTTCCACATCCTGGCGTCAGGAATTTCTTGACCAATTGAGACTTAAACGAGAAAAGAGCAAGATGGATCACCAAAGTGATGGAGTACGACATAGACATCAAAATTGCCAAGTTAGTGAGAGGAAAGGCCCTGTGTGAATAGCTAGCAGCAGATTTGAGACAAAATGGTGAAGATAGCTTGTTGATCCATGATGCAGCCACTACAAAAGACCCAGCTATTGTAAGAGATTGGACGCTGGACATGAGGCACTTCCTTCTTACGGGCAAATGTTTGCAGGGTCTCGGTAGGGCTGGAAGAAGGTATTTTAATCTTCAGTCCCTTCTTTATGTTTCAATTGATAGAGTATTATTTAGGAAGGATCTCTCTAGGGTTCTCTTGAGATGCATTGACCCCAGCCAGACTGACAAGGTATTGGCTGAGTTTCACGATGGGCCAGCAGGCGGCCATTTCACCCCTAAGACCACAACAACAAAAATAATGAGAGCTGGCTATTTTTGGCCCCCTCTTTTCAAGGATACATATGCCTGGGTAAGGAAGTGCTAGAAGTGTGAACTTTTTGACAGAAAATAGTGATTGGCTACCATGCCCTTATAGCCCATTCAAGTTGAACAACCATTAATGCAGTGGGGCTTGGATTTCATAGGGATGATCAATCCTCCCTCTAGTGCCAGACACAAATGGGTCCTGACTGCTATGAATTATTTCACCAGGTGGGTGGAAGCCATTGCTTTGAAGGAAGCGAATGAAAGCACAGTCCTGGATTTCTATGAGGACTTAGTGACATGTTTTGGGGTCCCAGCCACTATAATTTCAGACAATGCCTTGGCTTTTTTGGGAACCAAAACTAGTGAATGGGCACTAAGGTATGGTGTATACCTCAGCACTTCATCAAATTACTACCCATAGGGGAATGGGCTGGCTGAGTCCACTAACAAAAATTTGATCAAAATTATAAAGAAAACCATGGAGGAAAATTAGAGAACTTGGCATGCCAAGCTGAAGACAGCTCTATGGGCCGATCGAATCACTCCAAAGAGAGTAACCAAAAATTCTCCATATACGCTTGTGTATGGAAGGGAAGTAAGGCTTCCCATCTCACTTGAACTACCAGCATTAGATCTCACCCATCAGCTATAGTTAAAAGAAGGAAGTAGCATGGAGGTCAGATTGTGTGAACTAATGGAGCTCTAGGAAGTAAGGAATCGAGCCATGGTCTCTATGATCAGTTGCCAACAATAGATGAAAAGAAATTTTGACAAGAAATCTTTGTCAAAAAATTTTGTTGAAGGAGACATTGTCTAAAAATGGGATGAAGACAGAGCTAAGCCTAGAAAACATGCAAAATTTGATGCCCTTTGGAGCAGTTCTTACATGATTACTCAGTGCAAGCAGCATAACGCGTTCCAGCTCTCCAGGTTGGACGGAGAATAACTGTGTATCCTAGTCAATGGGATACATCTGAAGCATTTCCACTAATTTTTGGTTCGTTTGTACATAGTTTCCTTTATTGTTTTCCCTGCTTTCCCTAAGTGTAGTTTGCATAGTTAGTTGTTTTTTAGCCTTGTGTGTTTCCCTTCGTTTGGGGGTAAATTCTATGTATTTGATTCTAGAATTATCAAAGCTGTTGTGAACTCTCTTCAAAGTCACCATCCAACTCCGCACCCAATGGAAAGTAAGGCAACTAGGTTCTAAGCATAGCAGGCACGCTTACCCTGTGAGTCACCAATTTGTTGACCCAATTTTGCCCCTCTAGCAAAATCTTGGTCACCTTCTACACTTGTTGTGAAGGACCAGTCATTTCAGGTTACAAGGTCCACCTTCAGGGTTCAACAGCTCTATTTCAAAGCATTGGCTCATCAGCCTCGTTCGTTGGTGTTCATAGTAGCAAAAGGCAAAGTCTTTAAATGTTCGCAAAAGAGGAGAGGAAAAAACTGGGGCGTTTAACACTAAGGCAAAAAGAGGGCAGACATTTACAAGAACAATGCAGTGGGTGGCAAAATCATCACCCACAACACTAGCGGGTAAAATGAGACTGTAAACAGATGCAGTTAGTGGCAAATTTGCCGCTCACAACACAAGTGGAGAAAAGGAAGGCCGCAAACTCAGTCGATGTTGGCAAAATTGCCGCGCTCGACATCCTACCTGGCTGACATCGGCAAAATTGCCATGCTCAACAGCCAAATCAGCTGACATCGACAAAATTGCCATGTGCAGTCCACAGCAATGGGCAACAAATTCACTGCCCACAACATCAGGCAATAAAAAGGCCCTGAGAACACAAGAAAAGGCCTGCCCAGCTGCTGGAAGAGCAGACCAACATGCAAAATGAGGCAACAAGTATGGTCCCATCAGACTTATGACATCATCAATAGTATTTTCCCTCTTCCCAATGGAGACTCAAGCTGCTCCTTGACTCCTCTTGGCTCTTTCCATATAAATACATAGACTTGGTCATTTTTAAGGATGTTCTCCAATTTTGTAAAGAGCACAGCTCTAAAATTTCTCCAGCTGAATCAATAAAATACAATTTTTGCCTCCATCTTGGATAGATTCGCTGTGTATGTCATGAGTATTATATGTGTTTAGTCGTTATTTCCAATGCTTTCACAGGTTAATGCCAATAGACCAGTCATCTACAAGGGCCATTCCTACAGCTGAAAGGAGAAGAGCAATATTTGAGAAGGATAAAATAGAGGAAGTTGCTTGCAAGTGTGCATTCCACAGCACCTTGGTAAACCCTTGTTATGTATCTTCCATTATAGCCTCCCTGTTAGTCTTAGCAGCCTAATTCTTCTGCCAGATGTGTAGAGTATATTTGCATTTTATTGATTCTGAGAGTGGATGTGGAAGATCAACCTTTATTTTGGTGTATCACCTCTAACAGAGTAGGCTATTTGTTTTCATGCATTTTCTTCTCCCTTTTCATCCCCCCAGTATATCGATATATCTATATTTTTGCACTACCTGAAACAAACAAGATACATCAGAGGGAACTAGCCCATACCTAGAGACTCTCCTCTCCTGCTTCGCCATCCCACAGGCGAGAGAGGAGTTTCCATGTTGTGGGGAGAGGGCAGGAATCCATTTTCCTGCCAAGTAGGTGCACTTTCTAGCGTCAACACTAATAATGGGGTTAAGTATGTCAACAACAAGTTTTAGTAGTTTTGTTTAACATATGGGATTTATTTGTAGTTGATATCTTCATAAGTCCTCAATAAACAAAAGTCTTAGAATGCAATAATAGGGCCCTGAAAGAGATGTCTAAATACCTTATTAACTCTAAGTCAATTACACCATCGTATTGGTCCCATGTAATAAATTTTACTTTCTACATTCAAAATATAGATATTCATAAAGCTTTATAAGTTTTATAACTCCCTTTGAATATTGGAATAATAAAAAACCTGCAACTGAAAACTTTAGGGCTTTCAAATCTATAAATATGGCATGCATATGGAAGAAGAAATGCAAGGCTATAAAACCTCAAAGCAAGTGTTCCATCTTCATAGTTTATCTATATGTGGTCAATAGGTACTACTTATAGACATCCATTTCTTACATCTATCATGTAAAAATTAAAAATATGAAAAACATTCCACAATAACACACAAAGTAGACCAGAATTAGATGAACATCTCAATTTCATCTAGACATATCATGTGCAAGTATTAAGCCACGTTAATATGTCATTAATAATGAAATTATCCTATATTAAATCATTGTCTTATAATTTATCCTGGGTCAAATATAAAACTTAATAAAATGATGTGTTGGACCATTGAAATTATCTAATTATTCTACACACATCACTTGCATGTGTTAATTCATATCTATACTTCCATAAATGGGGTGGTATCATATATTCAATTCTCACCTTCTTCTTATTCTCTTTTGGTCAAGTTGTGACCAATTAAAATTATGTTTTTGACCATTTTAATTAAACAAATTACAAGTTTCCATGAATTTTAAAATAATAAAGTTAAATAATTAATCAAAAATAAATAAATTAAGTTTAAAAATGAAAAATACATGGAAAATTAATGAATATTTAATATTTTAAATTCATAACTCAAAAAATATATGGGAATATGATCTGATGATGATGTCATTAGCCTCAAAGTTAAAAGTGTGAAATATCAACATAAACGGGGTAAATATTAAGATTAAGGCTAGCCATGCCTTATTAATACGCCATTCTCCCAAACCATAATTCCATTTTTACTCCAAATCCTACGCTATGTTTAACCATATGTGGGTTTGGGTCAATTTCAAAACAATAAGTACAAGATCCATGATCATAACCATTAAAATTTTTTGGGTGCAAAAAACTATGCCAAAATATCTCTTTAAGGATTCATGCTTCTTCTAATTTTACCTAGTTAAGACACAAGACCTACTGGTACAAGGAGAGATGTTGGTGGAGCTTCCCTACCACATTGAAAAAGACTTGGAGAACAAAATCCGATAAAAGCCATGATTAATAGACCAATCTTGGAGGAGAGAGTCACTTGAGGAAGGAATTACTTTGTGTCTTCTTGTCTAGTTTCTTGAGTCCATTAATCTATTCCCTTGGAGGTATTAGGCCTAACACATTAGTTTAATTATGGATTTCATTATTTTATATACTATCACATGATACTATTGTTTTTCATAATCATATTCTACATTTGGCATCACTGGTGGGACTAAATATCTCACAAATCACTTTGGGGACCTTATTAATCTTATAATTACCTAGTCAAACGCTTTTATTGGTAATGTTTTATATATTTTTCCTCTCAATTTCTTGTGTTTCTATTCTGGTCAAAATGGTGAAGTCACCCTAGACATCAAAGTCACCATAGGCATCAGTGAAGTAATTCTACATAACAATAAAGTTGAATATATAAATGGTAAATTTATCCTTTATCACTTTTTTCTTCTTTATTTATTTTGGCAATTTTGTGAGGTTGCATTAAAAATGTAAAAATCACCCTGCATATCGGTAGATTTGACCTAGCAATAACAAAGTCATCTTGAAAACAAAGAAATCAACTCAGTAAACATCAAACTCACTATGGTAAGTTTTACTGGTGAATATGCATTAATTCATGAATATTCCATTTTGGGTAATTTGAATTTGGACTTTGTTTAGGGTGCAACATATGACCTTTTCACCTAAAATTATGGGATGCCATTTTTTTAGAGGATGACTCACCAATGATTTACAAAAATTATGGGGATATCCATGTAATTTTCCATCTAGATATACTACATATGTTCCCAGAGCTCACAAACTTAAAATCAAAGTATCTTTCTTTACCAAATTATAAAGAGCTTGAGACTTGAGGCTTTACTCTACCACTCAACTACTTTCAACAAGCTAACCCCCACTAGCGTTATGTCATGTATGCAAATTAGATGCATGATGGCACTATGTCATGTAGTAGAAACCATGAGCCCAGTCATAATGTACCATGTGACGATAACCAGATGCCTAATAACAATGTGTCATATGATGGTAACCTACCATGCGATGGTAATATGTTGAATGATGGCAATGTGTTGCATGATTATAACCTATTTCTTGGCAATGATTAGTTATGAAATGGTAACTGGTCACCTGATAGTCATGTGCTAAATGATGAAAACATATCATATAGTAGCTTTATGTCACACGGTCATTGATTGATGCCATATAGCATTATGTCATGTGGCTACAGCTTGCCAACTAGTAACATTGTGTTACACAACAAGGGCTTGATACCTAATAGTATATGGGAAGCTGGTAGTAATAAACTACCTAGAAACAAAGATCCATCATAAGGAGGTAATAACAAGATTAAATCGCCATAGAAAATAACATAAAAATCTAACATCATGTCTTACTTCAAAAACCTAGGAAAGAGCACTGTACAAATAGCAGGCACTTCAAATATAGATAATTTTGAATCTTTTTAAAAAAATATTAGTTAATTTTTTTATGATAGAATAATTGGAAAACTATTTCAATCTAAAAATTGACATGGATATTAACACTATTTCATTATAAATAATTAATCCTAATAACTTATCATTACCTAAATATTTTATTGGTGAAATGCCACCCCTAGAAGACACACCTCTAAGCACTCCATAAGAGAAATGCAATTTTTTTTAGACATCAATTTTTTTTTTAAAAATTCTACTCAAAAAATTCAATGGAGGAAGAGAAATACATGGGCAATAGGAAGGTTTTTTCAAGTTCACTCAGCTAAAAAATATCTATTTATAGATCTTGTAGACTTTAAAAATTGTAACGAGCCTCCAATAGAATGTAGATGTATAATTTGTAGTTGAAAACTTAGAAAATAACAAAAAATATAACTTAAATTGGACATAAGTATGAAACATTATATATATATATATGGGAAGTACCCAGATGGATAGGTAACAAGAACACAGAAAAATGGTGAAGAATGCATGCATGTGAATATGAAAATGATCATAAGTGACAAAAACATCTTATTGAGAAAGGGGGAACCATCAAAGTGCAATTTGGAAAAGTTATGCCATCTAATCTTAGAGAAAAATATGTATAGTTATCTACTATTTTCAACATTTTAAAATAGGGAAGACCCATTTTTGATTTTATAGATTACAAATTTTTTTTCTACATAATGGGTTTCTAGATATTCCATAGTCACATTGGTTAGATAATGGTGCTTTGGAAATGGCAAAATATCTAGCCATTGTTGAGAAGGAAGATTTGAAAGAAAGCGTTAAGAGATCACTATTTATCTCTCTATCCATCGATGAGGTAGCTATAGTTGATGACACAACATGAATTTACATGCATATCTATACCTTTCAAAACTATTCAAATCAATCTCATCTTTTAGCTATCCATAAAATGGTAGAAAATTCTAATGTAGAAAACCTCCATAAATTGGTTATATCTGATTTAATAGAGAGAACTGGGATGGATGATTATGCCATAGCTATGAAGTTGGTGTGTGTTGGCGCTAATGGTGCATTAGTTATGTAGGGGCATAAAAATGGTCTATGTGTTTGCCTAAAAACAATATTTTCTCTATTTATGATTTCAGTCCATTGCATGGCATATAGGATGAATCTTGCTTACAAAATTGTGAACACATTCAGTAATGTTGCAAAAGTGGAAGAGTTTATTCTTGACTTGCATGCATACATTTACAATAGCCCAAAAAGATTTTTGGAGATCCAAAAATTTTCAATTGGGGTGACATATGGTAAAAAATTACTAAAAGATTTGGAAACCAAATGGATTTCCATATATGACCCTTCCTCTAAATTTTTTTTGGAATATCAATCTTTGATAGGGTTTATATATAAATATCATAGGGAAGTTGATGAAACAAAAGATTTATTGTGTCTTTTAACATATTTATAAACTTTACTCACATTATGCGATATTTTGCCAATGTTGAAAGAAATCAACTATTTAATGAAAAATGCTGAAAAGAGATCTATCTATGTTGTTGACTTCATACATTTGATAAAATGTATATGTAGATGTTTAGATATATTATACACATCCAATGAAAGATTTTACGGATCTATTTTTATAACCTAACAAAGTTTGATTGATTTTCAGAATCAAAAGAGTTATCTGAAATTTAATATACATGATCATCTTTATGTCATGTTAAATGGCATTGACATCCCAATGCACACATTGTATAGAAGACTTGAAGTTGTAAGAGTTGAGCCTGAAAATGTACCTTTCACACATTTACTATAGATACTATTTTTTCTAAAACAAGAATTAAATTGAGAAATATGTCACAAATTATAGTTTCTAAGATCATATAACATTTTCAAAGGGATGAGTTGTTGAAAGGCATGGGAGTTGTGAATCCCATTTTTTGGAACTGTGTTAATAGTCCAAAATAGATCAGCTCATTATTTCATAGATACATGGGTGTAATTGTTATGAATTTATTTAAGTTTGTAAATGTGAATGGAGTTTAGATGAATGGTATTTTAAATAAATAATTACTGACATCTGAGTCAACAAAGTTTGGTATTACAATGATGGATCAATTTCAGTGTTTAAGTGACCCAACTAAAAATGGTGCCATTACTTGTCTATGAATAAAACTTTATCTAAGTAGCATATTAAAAGAAAATATTAGTGAGTATTTTAGATTATATAAACTTGATAAACAATTGATTTTGGGTTGTATGGAAAATGAGCAAGTGTTTAGTGCATTATCCTTCATGAAGACAAAACTTAGAAATAGTTTGGATAAAAATCTAGAGACTTATTTGAGATTGTATGTTTCACATTATTTTTTTGGACAATTTTTCATATGACAGAGTAGTGGAAACATGGAGTTATTTAGTGGAAATAAGAGGCATGACTAATACAGCTACCAATACAGAAGAAGGAAATATCTAGACTGAATATGGCACTGGAATGGTAGATGGAAATCACACTTATGATGAGCAAGCTTGTCGAGGATTGTTTCAGCTTCTCAACTTTTAGTTTGATACGTATTACAATTACTATTTTATAAAATATTTATTATTCTTTCATCTTCAAATACATTAAATTCTATAATCTATTTCTTGGATGTTATAGTCATGAGTCTTATTCAATACATTGGAATTAATAGTTTTTTGTCCTATTAAATTTTTGTCTATTTCAACTATTACTTTATTTTTAAATGCATGTCATTCATTAAAAATAATAATTATGATTAACATTGTAAAAATCATTTTCTTATAGCATTCATTGATGAGAATATCAAGACTAAATACGACACTGGCATGGTAGATGCAAATCACACTTACAATGAACAAGTTTCTAATGGATTGTTTCCACTACCTAACTTTTAGTTTTATAAGTATAAATATATATATATATATATATATATATATATATATATATATATATATATATTTTTAAAAATATTTCTTAATCTTTTATCTTCAAAATTCAAATACATTAAATTCTATAATCTATTTCCTAGATGTTACAATCATGAATCTTATTCAATACATTGAATTTTTTTTTATCCTATTAAAATTCAATGAATCTAATATAGTAATTAATCTTTGCAATGAATTTTATTCATTAATTACCAATCATAATTATTATTAAAATTGTATATACAATTTATTTATAGCATTCATTGATGCATACAAGTCTTATGTCTAGATATGCATGGTGCACCATAAGACATTAGTTATCTTGAAATTAAATTCCCAATTATTAATATTTATTGTTATACATGCATGAAAACGTAATTACACATATTCCATAAAATATTTACTTTACAATAGCCTATGTTTCTTACAACTACTACAGTATACAACTACTACAAATATATAGAAAATATTTTTCCTATAATTAAAACATGGGGTTGCATATTTCCAAATTCCACCACAATCAATCAATTCAACACTACAACAACTAGAACATTATAAAAATGCATTCCAATCTATAACTACTAGATCAATATACCACTAACAATGCATTCAATAATATAACTATTAGAACAGTATAATTCCATATAATATTTACTCTACAATAGCTATGTTTCAACTACTACAACTACTAGAAATATTTTTCCTATAGTTGGGTTTGCATATTTCTAAATTCCACCACAATCAATGCATTTAATGCTAAAACTACTATAACAGTTTAACAATGCATTCAATGCTATAACTACTAGAATAGTATGATTCCATATAATATTTACTCTACAATAGACTATTTTTCCTACAACTACTAAAAATATTATTCCTATAGTTGGGTTAACATATTTCCCAATTTCACCACAATCAATGAATTCAATGCTACAAGTACTAGAATAGTTTAAAAATGCATTCAATGATATAACTACTAGAACATTATAACCATGCATTCAAACTCTACAACTATTATATTTAAACTATAAGAACATTATAGCCATCTATAAAATATTTACTCTACTTTTTCTCCATAAAATATATAAACTTGACCACCACACACACACACACACACACACACACCCACACACACACACGAAACAACTGTAAAATATCATTTAATAAAACAAGTGTGTTTCAAATAAACTATTTTAAACAATATAAATTATCATTGTGAATAATATAAACTTAGACATATCATCATTTTTTGGTTGAGACTCTCCACCTTGTTGCTTCTTACCATCCCCACCCATGGAAACACCATTGTCTTAACTTTCTTGTGGAACTAGATCTTCCATTATCACTCCTTTCTTATAACTATCTTCTACAACAAAATTCATTTGTATAAGAATCAACCTCTTCTCATTCATTACATCTCCTGTTGAAAGAATTGTAGGATCCACATCTATTTTTTTTCTTCAACAAAATGCTTGGATCCATACCATGCTATTTGATTATTTTCTTCAATGTTTTTTTCTATTTATTTAATATAATTATCTTTTCCTTCAATACAATTATTGAGGAGATACTTTTGTGGGTGGTTTTTAAATGCACATTAAAAAGATGTGCTTCTTGATTCAAATTTTCATTTTTTGCCTACAAACAACAAATAATGTGTCAAGCACATACAAATATATTATGATAATGAAAATACACATTATAGATAAAGAGAACTTACCACAACTTTATCATTCTCTACTTATGCAATTGTAACGAGGTTGATATCTTTACCCCATTTATTGAAATATTCATGTGCTTTTTCATTTAAATTTTCCAACCTGTCTATCATAATATAAAAAATCCTATCATTGTAAACATTTTCCATAGAGATCAATCTAGATTGATCTTGCTAGAATAAAACATCAATCTTTGAGGGTTCATTTTGAACAAGAGAAAACAAATTCACTCTTTTAGAGTGTTTATGATAACAGGCATTGATTTATTTGATAAGTGATTTTGCCATTATCTCCCATTGTTTTTAATAATTATACTCATCATTAATAACATCCATCAAATTGGCAAGAAAATTTTATAAAACTAGATTGTCCAATGAAAAACTAGTAAGGGAATCCTTAGAGACATTTAAGTTATCAATGTGGGGTGGGGAAGAGGTAATTGGGGAAGATGTAGTCATAGGAGGAACTTGTGAAGGCACATTAGTAACTTGAATAAATTCATGTGGATTGAATCCACCAATAGCCATTGGTCTGCTTTTAATACCAAGAAATGCTTCATCTAGATCAATCTATTGTAAACATGTAAGTCCCTATGCACTTGAAAGGCCACAAATAGATAAATTTAGGAAATTAAAAAAATTCAGCATTCCTTGACTTTGTACAGGAGGGTGATGTTCTTTTCTATTCTCTAAATCTAAATGGGTGGTGGGTGTGGTGTCATACTTATAGATCTCTTGAAAAATGTTGGGTAGATTGCAAAAAAAAATTATTCAGAAATGGTAAATTTGAAAACATTAAAGCAAATCAAATTCAAATTGAATATGTTAATTTATTACTTGTCGAGGTGATTGAATCATCCATTCTAATTATCCTTTTCAAAGTTATTTCTTCCCCTCTTTGCATCCTTATGGGAGTTGGATCTTGCTATCTCATTGTGATTATAGGAGAGATATGGGTCATTTCACATGCAACTTTAAAACAAGTAATTTATCCAGTTAATTAGCTTGTAAATTCTAATTTACTTCAAATCAAAAAGAAAGATGTAATGGAAAACATTGATTCTGTTGTGTGAAAGAATCCTCAATGGCAATGTTTCAAGAGTTAACTACAAATAATAAAATCACCAATATGAATATTATTTTTTTCATTGATAAAAACAAGTAGAAGACATTAAAGGAAGTTTGGGTAACTAGGAAGTGGAGATGAAACGTAATCAGTTCTAAGGCATTTTATAATTTGATATGAATTGAAATAAGACTTCATGGATTGTGTATCACTAGATCCCTTTGGAGCATGCTAAACTTTACTTTCTACCTTTTCTATTGTGTCATAAACATGCACTCTTGTGTATGACAAATAATTGGCTAAAAAATTAAAAAAATTGAAATATTTATAAAGAAAAAGAATGAGACTTGGAAGAGCTAAACTTACCTCCTATTCCTCAAGAGACAAAGCATTATCTTTCATTTTTTGATGGAGTGTACTAGGAATTGCATTATTCTATATTTAATATAAGGCCTCAAAGTACAAGGCTAGAATGTAGCTAGAAGATGAAATGGTTCAAGTATCCTTCAAGAAAGAAAAATTCAATTCCACCTTAATCCCATTAGACATAAATATGCACCAGTCACATACAACACCTGAGAAAGATTGAATAATATAGTAAATATCCCAAAAGGAAATATATGATGGTCTTCCTTGCAATACAATTTTCACTTGAAAGAAATGAACAATAGATTTGAGAAATGGATTGGTGATTTTTTGATGGGGATCCCCTTTCAATTTAAACTATCTACAATGAAAATATAAAAATAAAATAGACAATTGAATTAGGATACCAAACTACTTATAATAAATGATTCTAGTATAATTTAAAAATGCTAATTTCATTAATAAATTGAACACATACCAATAGGGTCAATAGACACTTTGTAGATCGATTCCAAGTAATTTTTATTAACATCAAATAACACAACCTTGGTGCTAATAGGACTTCCATTATAATATAGAAGACTTATTAATTTATGTATATCCAATGGAGAGGTGCCAAAGGATATGGTTTTATTATTAAACCATACGTAGAAATAGCTCTCACTATAGTTAAAACAACCAACTAGAGATCAGAAGAAGTTTTTATTGATAGCCATATCATACTGAGGCATCTGCACTAGGCCTCTAAACTATCATAGGTCAATCCAATCAACAAATAATCTGGGATGCTCCAACATCTAGAGGAAATTTATACATAATAGATTTTTGAAAACATAGTTTTGGATCCCCCTTGATTGACTCTAATTTTTTATGGATGTGGAAGCCATTGGAAGCTTGAAAAATTTGACTTGGAAGTAGGTAGGTACTAGGATTAGGGTTTATGTAGGTTTAATTGGAAGTAGGTAGGTTGAGTTGGAAGTAGATTATATGAGAAAAAAACATTTAAGCAAAGTTTTAAAATGAAGTCACTGTAGTGTTATTTATAAGAATGTAGGGGAATTAGAGCAACTAATATACATGACCAACGACTGGTAATAGTTATGGTTTCACGCTACCACACAGAAGGATCATAATGTGTAGTAATAATGTGGAATCACATGTAAAGATTATGATGTGTGGTATCAACATGGTTGCATGGTGATACACATTTGCATGGTGTCACATGACTCTATGGTGTTACATGACACCATGGTGATGCATGATGGGATGGTGCCACATGGTGGCAAGATGTCATGTGATGGCATCATGTCACATGACAACATCATGCAATGTAATGGCATGGTTTTACATGATGTTATGGTGTCACATGATGGCATGTTGTCACGTGATTAGATATTTTTTCATGATAATATATTGTTATATAACAATAGTTTGTATCGCCTAGTGGTATAGTGTCACCTAAACATCATATTGATACCTAGGAGTATAATGTCACCCATCAACAATATGATGCTTTTTGACATAATGATTCTTTATATCTTCATTCACTTGATAGCATATAGTCCTGCACTAGCATAGTAGTGATTTTCCACTTGTTTTGTATAATCTGATTCATTAAGGGAGAGAATCAAATTTGACTAAACAAGCCTAGGGGGTTTATATCATGGCCTCTTAAAGTGAACCTTGAAACTCATCATAGGTAATTTTATTATGTTTTTTGATTTATTATAAATGGTAAACACATTTTATGAGTGGTGAGGTCATCCTACTAATTAGCGAACCTACCAAAACTATGTCTATGTTGTAGGGAAAAAATGAACTTGCAAAGAAATAGTGAAATTGCCTTGTTAAATGGTGAAATATCCTTGCAATAATTTTATTAATAACTTAAGAAAGTCGTATTCAATTTCAAATTTTTTTTTGAACCCTAGATTGACTGCTAAGAGTCTATTTTATATATTTCAACACCTTGTTAACATAATTTTACAACAACTCAGGCCAAGATTAAAAGACATTTACATATTAGTGCCTTAAAATAACATTCATAGCTTTATATCTAGGTATTAAGATCATTTTATTTTTTTATTTTTCACAAGGCACTTATTTATTTCATTACTTATTCATAAAAATTTCCACCTATGATCTCCCCTTACCCCCTGTAGGTAGCCTAGGTTACCAAAAACCCATTATTTTACCTATTTATTAATGTCTACCACAAGAAACATCATGTATGCTCTCTCCTTATTCCTATGGACTTAGATGACTTAGAAATGACCACTATTTTCCATTATTTTTTGTTTGCTTAGCTAATAGGAATTTATCAGCACCTTGTAATTTTTTAGGGGTGCATTAACCAACGGTTTCTTCTCCCAACTATTGGTGCTTGAATATACACCAAGTGTTTATTCCTCTTTATGAAGAAAGAAGGGTTTTGAATTATAATCCCACATGGATCTAATGTTAGAAACCA
The DNA here is from genome assembly GCA_037957365.1 of Torreya grandis. NCBI lineage: Eukaryota > Viridiplantae > Streptophyta > Pinopsida > Cupressales > Taxaceae > Torreya > Torreya grandis. The sequence continues at coordinate 1,713,674 of JARHVA010000617.1, read as the reverse complement.
AATAGATAAAAATCCATGTCATAAATAACTTATCATGTGGATAAACAAAAACACATCTTGTAAAAATAATGCATGGAATAAAGGGTATGCCTAGTAGTTGGCAGACACTCCAACATTTACTATAGGTTTGAACAAGGGGAAAATTGCATTTGACACCATAATGTTCCACTGAGATTTCAAGGGGTTAAACACAATTTATAAATGAGGTGGGATAAGTCCATACAAAAATTATAGTAGAGAAGAACCATGCTAAATGTACTTGCCAAATTTCAACTTATTTCTAGATCTCCAGATCCCATAAAAGGAAGGAGAATGATAACAAGGTGAAAAAGAGAAGATAAAATGTAAGTAACAATCAGTCAAATTGTAATTTATATCTAAGATTTTGGATCCTATGGGGAGAAAGGCATTGATTACATGCCTATTGGGAAAAGGATAGGTTTGAAAACTCCTACCCATAGAATAACATTTGATAGGTGCAATTTTTTTTACAATGAAGTACAAAGGAAATCAATGCTTGGAATGCATTTATGTGCCCTTGATGCTTGGACAATAGGGTTTCAGGGAAAAAACCATGGTTTTATATATGGAAAAATTAATTTGACTACACTTGTAAGTTTTTATGTTATTGATCTCAAGAGATCATGGATTTTATGACTCTCGATGTAGACCTCAGTCGGTGAAAATTTAATTTCAAATACCATCTATAGATGCATGAGCTAAATATTTATAACCATCATTCATGCTATGGGATTCATCATCAAAAAAATGTTGTTAAGGTACACAAGTTATAGGTCAACATTTTTTTGGGTGTTTCTAGCTATCATTTGACAAATATAGGTGAACTTCTAGGTTGTAAAGACATTGGTGACATTGCTATCACAAGAAACTTGATTTCTAGTGTAGGAATTATTGGTCCCTCTCCATGTCATGATATTTATTCCATTGAATATCCTACACAGATTATATATGCCCTTAAAAATTCAAAATCAATAGCTTAGATCAGTGTAAATTTAATCTCTAACACTGGGGTTAGAGTGATTTCTAGTGGTATTGTGCAGGGTCATACAGATTATCTACTATTTTGAAGGCCTATGCCAAGCTAAATGGTATGAAGTTAGGACATGGAATTATCACTATACTTTAGGTTAATCCTAATTCATCAAGTGAGTTTTAATGCCTTCCATTCTATGGTATCAGATAAAATGTGAAGATGCTTATGTAGAAGCCTACACAAGTTTTGAAATTGAAGAATGTGTAAACAAAGGATGAAATTTCATGATTCTCTGAACCTAAAATAGAAGAGATCTCAAACGATGTATGTCCTGATTGGAATAGGTTTAGCACTATCAAAATAATCAAAATTATTAGGTGAAATGATCAAGAAGTCTACATTACATCTATCCACAAACATCATAGTGGTAATATGGATCTATGCCTTCAAAATCAGAGACCTAGTGCACAAACAAGTTACAAAATCTAGTAGCATGTAAAATGGTGGTTCACTTAAACCAATAATAACTCATGAAAAGGCAATGAAGATTTTCATATAGTGAATGTTCATATAGACAATTTTAATTTTACATTTTTGAAAATTATAAATTAGAGTTGGAGTTCCCGTTTCCCTAAGGGAACTCTCAAGGGGAATTGTGACTATTAATTCAAATTTGCAAATTTGCAAATTATAAATTACAATTAAAGTTCCCATTTCCCTAAGGGAGTTTTTTAGGGGAATTTTAAATGCAAGTTGCAATTTACAAATTTTCAAATTGCAAAACCACTACTGAGTTCTAAAATTCTCTCAAACAAAGAAATTACAAAATTTCAAATGGGACCTAGATTTCCCCAATACAATGGAAAAATGCAAATTTGCAAAAGGGACAAGAGTTTCTCCAAAAGGCTAAAAAGTGGAAAGTAATGCATTTATGAATTAAAAAATATGGAGGTAACCCTAAAATCCAAAAATTTAAAAAGGCAAATGTGAAAAAAGTAAATGTGGAAAAATCAAGTCAAGGCCAAAAATAAAAAAGGTAAAATAACCTAAGTTTTGCATTTTCACGAATTTTTCTTGTTCAGACACCTCCATGAGAGAAATATTTTCGGTTTGCAAGGCCAAGGTTGGACACTAGAGGAAAATCATTCAAATTACCATGGATCTAGAATATTCCCATGAAATAATTGCAATGCAGGGTTGTTCTTTGGTGTGCATAAGCGGAAGGGCAGTTTTCCAGGAGTTTCTAGTTGGAAAAATGAGTGGGTCAAAGTCATCTCCAAGTAGTTGCACAAAAGAGGACAAAGATAATTGTTTAGATCAAAAGGTAAATATTATCCTCCCGTCTAATGTAAAAGTCCTTTATAGCTGAGTAATCTAAGGATTTGCTCCAAATATTCATCATTTCTTGTAGAGGTAGTTATAAAAATGATTTTTCATGAAAGGGTATATTCCAAGCATGGCAAAGGGAATATTCTAGCTGGGAGCATCTTTTCAAAACTTTGAGATCTATTTACAATTTTTTAATATTTCAAATTGAAACCCACAATCTCGTGATGGTAAAATGTGGTGAAAATATATAAATAAAGGGCTTGTCCTCTTTTCTATGTTGTTGTTGGTATTTGTTTTTCCTAAGTACTAGGGTCTTCAAAATTTTGGGATCCATTAATGTGTGTATGTATTGGCTCCTTTTCTAAGGTGTTGTAGCTATACATCAATTAGCAAGATTTGAGGGCATTTGTAACATATCTCCCTTATTCAACATGGAGCAAACTCACCATGCTTATCCCCATGGTAGCATTTTGAAACATTGATGTATGTAAGATATCTTTTCAAGATATTTGAGAATACTTGTGGTTCTTACTCATTACTACTCATGAAGTGCAATAATATGTTTTGAAAATATTGTTGATTGGATATTTGGTTTAATGCTTACTATTGGTTATAATTTTGATCATAGATCTAGATTATTAACCTTTTTTGTAATTTGATTTGAAAATATGTTTTTTAATAACTCTTTAAAGCACCTTGGGTTTATGAATTTAATGGGAAAAAGTATTTGAGATTTTAAGTGTAGTGTATGTTCTAGTTCTCAACAATCATTTCAGTATTTACATTTCATTGGAACCAATAAATGTAAACTACTCTTGCTATTTCCCTGAGCTTGCATATGTGTTTTTTATATTTTTACAAAATAATAATGTCATGAATGTTGAAATAATCCATGTTGTTTGAAAACAACAAACACACCACTCTTTTTTAAAACTATCAAACTGTCATACCATGTCCTACCCTAAAAATAATACAACTTATTGAATATTTTAGGTATTGTTTACATGTAGATGCATACATATTGCCTACATAAAATGTGTCTATAATTTGTGCTTTGAAGCTCAGTATTTCAATTTCCAATTCACCCCCTATTGTTGAAAATGATTTAGAATAAAGTTTACAATCACAATTTCATTTGTCTCTAGTAGCTTGTATACAACTTAGCATATTTGTTCATTCTATGTGACAACCCTTATCGATTAGAGTGAATAATTTTTGTTATGCCATGGTCATATTTATCTTTATTTGTGCCAAAAATATCGATGGAGATTGAATTATAAAATCCCTCCATGTGATCAAGTTACCCCTTAAGTCCTCACACCTTGGTTAGGCATAGCCAAAAGTAAGAGGGAGATGATCATACCCTCTATTAGTGCCTCCAAGTCATTGTGTGTCTCTAGTCCATCCATGTGCTAAACCCTTACATGACTATAATGACATGTCAATGGGTTCATCATCTAAGTTTTCCATTTTTTCTCAAATTTGAAAGGTTGAGAAAAAGAGGTTTACAACTATGAAATAATACTCAACTAGGATCATTGCCAGGGATTAAATTCAAATCCTTGTAACTTGTGTTGCTAGGGAATCTTGTAGAGAGTTATAAGTAACTCAAGATTTAAAGTTTTCTACCTATATCTTGGTTGATTTGCTATATTTAGTCCATCAACATTGTAAAACTTAATTGACACTATTATTGGGGATTAAATTAAAATCTTGATCACTTGTATTTATAAGGACTCTTATAGAGAGATGTAAGTAATTCATATTTGAAAATTTATCTACCTGACTTTGTGCTATTTTGACTATATTTGGTCCATTACCACTTAACACCCAACTGAAACCATTTCTAGGGATTAAATTCAAATCCTAGTCACTTGTGTTACGCGAGGAATCTTGTAGAGAGCTGTAAGAAATTCATGTTTTAAAGTTATTTTCCTATATCTTGGTTGATTTAACTATCTTTGGTTCATCAACATATCAAAACTCAACTGGTTCCATTACCAGGGATGAAATTCAAATCCTAGTCACTTGTGATGTTAAGGACTCTTGTAGAGAGTTATAATTAATTCAAGTTTTAAGTTCTCTACCTATCTATTGGTTGATTTGACTATCTTTGGTCTATCAACATTGCAACACTCAATTAGCACCATTACCAGGGATAATTATTATCACCCATATTGTTATAACCTCTTACAAAGAGATAAAATAATTTAGGTTCTATCAAGTTATTTGCATTGGAATATTTTTTATGTAAGCAATTTTACCTATATTTTTAGATAAATTTTATTCATATTATTTCATGGGTTTTAAAATTGAGGTTATTTGAGCGTGCTTCTACTATCTTAACCATTAAAACTACAACACTCTACTTGGGATGTGTGAAGAATTGAGAGATTTGATAATTTGACATCTTTTTAATTTATTGTAGAACACTACAAATTTGTCATGTTTTGAGGTGGTTTCACCTTGTTGAACATGAGCCTGAAAATTTCATTGTCTTTGATTTTATATGTCATCACTAATTTTAGTAATATATGGTTTTAGTATGTATCACTACCTACTTGTAAATGGTTATATTCTAAAAGTTTTGTTCTAGTGGTGACTCCAAAACATCATCTAGTTTGAAAGAAAGATTAGTTCCCACTTCAAATATCTTCAGCTTTGAGAGTTATTTTACATACAAAGATGGAAGGATTGAGGTCATCCTTAAAATGTGACTCATCAAAAGTCCTTATTTTACCCTTAAAAATTCATCAAAAAAGAATTAAACAACTTTGGAGGCCCATCGAAGGACAAATTTTAGCCAAAAAGGACTATTTAGGCTACTAAGACTCTAGTAAATATGAAATTTCATTTATTGAACTCCCTATTATTGAAGATTGTCATAGTTTTTCTTACCATTAAGAATCATACAATCCAATATACTATCCATCTCCTTCTCAACCAATTGAATTACCTCCTATGTATGATCCCCCAAGTCTACCTCACTCACCCCCTCGTAGCCCTTTGACATTTATTTTTGATCCCACCACTGAACCAATCATGAGGCATAAGGATCAATATGAGAATGACCATCCTAGATTCAAACCTATTAACTTTGATGAAATGGAGGGATATCCTAGTGAAGTAGGGAACCACCTTCCAAAGTTTCAAGGGAATAATGCAGTGAGTGATGATCAGTAATTGAGAGCTTTCCACATTATCATTAAATATTATGAGGTTGAGGATGAGGATTTTTGCAACATTTTTTTTTCACACACTGGAAGAAGATGCTCATGAGTGATTTAATTCTATTCTTTGTGGATGCATTGATTTGTGGTAAGAGATGAATAATGTTTTCAAAAAGTAGTATGGTGATAGAATTGATCCTAGGTTTCTTTTGGCTATGTTTGAAAACATCAATAAGAATCCCAATGACTATGTGTAGGACTTAAATGCCTAGTCCAACAAGATAATGATGTGGTTGCCTAAGAATGTTAGGCCTAGTGATATAGTGTGTTTGATTAAATATTGTGATGCCTTTAACAAGAGGGATATATATTAATTGAAGGATGAGGCTACAAATAACTTGTAGTTGGCATTAAACATGGTCATTCAACTTGAGAATAATGTTAAGTCTATGGGAGAGCACTTGAACAAGTTGACTAATGTAAAATTGCTCAATCCAAAAAAGACATAGTCCAATAAGACAACCAATATTGAGGAGACTTATAAGATTTTGGCCTCCACTATCAAATAAATGTCTTTCAAGTTGGCTTGGGATGAGAATGTTTTGCATCATGGGTCTACAATTCAGGAGACACCTATGAATTTAAATTAAGCATAAGGAAGGCTTCTTTTACATAATCGAGATAATGACAGAGGGAAGAGGCCTACAGATGATGATATACATCATAATAGAGGGGTTGAGAATGAAGTGCCTAATCTATTAAATTTTAAAATAAATGTGGTGAATTATGATATTAACATTGATTAGTGTGACAAGTGCTTTCTTCCACATCCCCCATGTGATACTGCTGAACCAATTGATGAAGATGCATATGAACCTGAGTGTGTGTCATCTGATAATGAGATCTTGATGTTCAATTGATAATATTCCTGAAGTAAGTTGCTTTTCTCCACAAAATATCTATGTTCTACTATTGTTGATCAATTTTGGAGTGCATTCTAGAAGGTATATGTCACAACTTCTGAATTTACTTGTGATGTTAATAAGACATAAGTATATGAGTTAACCAATCACGATGTAGTTGAATATCTGAAGTGTGCTCTAAATGAAGTTTGTACATGGATTTAGAATTATATAACTTCATTAGGAATGTGGACATTGTTGATCAACTAGCTGTTATTGATGTTGGGCTTGACAATGAAGGTGTTGTTTGGACAATTTTATTAGATGGAGCTAGGGTTATCTTCTATGCCCCTAAGGATGAATATTTGAATTCATCTTTTATGTAATACTTCAAGTTGACAAATCACATTGTGGATAATTATACACTCTTTCTTGGTACTAACCTAATTGCAATTGAGAAATAGGTTTATTTATAGATGTTAAAAAGGTAACAAGATTACTTGGCTTGGCCATATCCATATTTGAGATCATACAAGAACAATTTGTTTCAACACATTATCTTATCATAGCCTAGCAACAATACCATTAGGGAAGTGTAGAGATTGGTTTACTTCATATTCACCACCAAGATGATGGAAACGTTAAAGAGACTAAGGGATGATGAGATATCAGAGCTGCTAGTTAATGGAAAACATTCAAAACATTTCCTAGTGTGAGTCCATTACTGTGTGTAATATTATATAGTGTATAGCTTTGTTGTTTCATTTTTTTATTTCCCATATTTTTTAAGCCTTATTTGTATATGTTTTTCATTATTTTTTTGTCATGTGTTTGTTTCTAGATCCTCCTAATCTATTTTTGTTGATCTACCTTATTTTGTTGGGATTTCATGGGTTTTTTTATATAAGTTGATAATTTTTTGACTACATGGCCTAATGGATTGGCACATGGTCTTATTTTCTAAAGTTATTTGTACACTCACATGGGGTATACATCCTTGGGTGAGAGCCAATGTTGGTTGTCAAATCTACACCATGTATTTATGCCTTTTTATAAACAAAGAAGGCTTGGGAATTATAATCCCTTGTGCCACTGATGCTTGAAACCTAGTAGATAAAAATACACATCATAAATAACTTGACCACATTGATAGAAAAAATGCATCCAATAAAATAGTTCATGGAATAAAGGGCATGCATGGTAGTTGGCAGACACTATAACGTTCACCCCAGGTTTGACTGAGGGGAAAATTGCATTTGACACCATAAAGATTCTTCGTACCAATGTTATAGATTAAAAAATAAAAAAATAATAATTGTCAAGGCATAAAGGCAAATGAAAAACCATGCCAAATCCATGGGACTGAGGTAAAATCATAATAAAAAATGTGATAGAGCTAAGGTTAAACACAACAAAAAAGAGAAGAGCTAAGGCTACACCTAATAAAAAGAGAAGGGAAACATGGAACAACCAAACTAGTAAAAATAATGGGTAAACCACACCAAAAGTGGTAGACTGACACAATATAACTAGAAAGAAAACAAGATACACAAGTATGCCAAAGCTATTCTGATTCTTTGAGTATAAATATAGTAGTAAGGAGAACACGACATCATTGATGATAAATTTTTTGTCCACCTAAATAAGTCATCAATATAAGGGAAAATGAGATAAGCTATTTTGATTCTTTGAGTATAAATATAGCGGTAAGCAGAACATGATGTCATTGTTGATAAATATTTTTTTCATCAAAATAAGTCATCAATATAAGAGAAAATGAGATAAGGTCCACACATTAAAAAATGGAAGGTAAGGGGAGAATTAGGTACGAAAGATATTGAAAAAAATGAAAGTATTTATAAATATAATTTTTTAGAAAATGAGATTAAGTTTACACTTATAAAAATGGGCAAACAATTAAGATTATGGTAGGGGAGAATGAGGTGTGGTAGGTGTTAGAAAAAAATGAAGTATTTATAAATATAACTATTTTGTTAGAAGATTGATGATATGAGGTTATTGGCTTGTTTATTAAGGAAATACTAAAACAAAACTATAAATCATAAATTTTATTGTAGAGAGAGAATAAGATATGATTAGTATTGAAAAAAATGAGGTACTCATCAATACAATTGTATCATTATATAGTTTCTAGGAAAAATGTTGATATGGGGTTATGGGTTATTTGTGAAGAGAAAAACACTATCTTAAAATTTTTGTTTGTAAATACTCTTTGTATATTTAAAATTTTAATTATATAATATATATATTGTATAAAAAATATTATTATATTTTTAAATTTTATATTATATAAAATTATTATAAATTCTATAATTTCAATTTATAATTATATTTTTATTTTCTTATTAATTAGTTAAATATTTATAAATTATTTTATATTTAAATAATATTTTAAAATTAATTTCAAAAAAATCATGTTATGTATTTTAATTTTAATGTGGACACCTCAATCTCAATTAAAATTTTGATATAATACAATTAAAAATAATAAATTTTGATTTTCAAAATATTGAAAAAAATATTATTAATATCTACAACGAACAAAAGTTTATGAATAGTTTTTAAAAAAATATATTAATAATGATTAAAAAAATAAAGAAAATTATCCTACCTACCACCACAAAAATGAAAAAAAAATTGTGAAAGTAAAAATTAAAAACTAAGTGAATAAAGAGGTAGAAGACATTTTTTATAATCATATGTTTACATCAGGCTTATTCCTTAAAAATAATTAAAACAGAAGGTGAATGGTGTCTCAAAGAAAAATGAAATTAATTTCATTTGGATAATGGGCCAAAATTAAGCAAGGTGGCGATCTTATCTTGGTTGGATGGTATTATTTAGAATAACATCTAATCTAATATACCAACTATTATATATATAATGAAGTGAATATTTTTCATGTGTAATGACCATGCTTATAATAAATTGATTATAATTTTAGTGTGTGTTTAAACATTAAATATTATTATGGTAGTCAAAATGTGTTTTAATTGTATTAGAATTGTATTTATTATTAATAAAAAAGATTAACTTTTTATTAGTATTAAACATATAATTGAAAAAAAAGTTTATCAATCATATTGTTTTAAATTATGTTAAAATATATTTTATTATAAAAGTAATTATTAGTTGAAAGAATAAAATAAAAAATAATTTTCTACAATAATAAAAAAAAATAGATAAATTATCACTAACAATTCTAAAGAAAATTTAATGCCTTCCTCATATATTTTTTTAGATAATTTAATGTAAAATACGATGATATTCTTATTTATCTTAGAAATTATATATAAATTGTAAATTTACATGATAAATGTGGCAATCGTTCTCAATATTGAATGAATCCGAGTGAAATCTCAATTAGATCAAAAGTATTCTCAAACTATGAAACAAATATTATATACATATATAAAATTCAAAAAATAACACAATTTATAATCTTAATAATAGTATCTATATAAAAACCTAACTCAAAGTTAATTAGAAAAAGAGGACAATTTTACATAATGAATGAATTATATATGTACCACTTTATAACAATACGATTGGATCTTTCCTTTGTATTAATTAACTGGATTAAAGGATGTAAGGAAAATTAAATAACGATATGATTTACTCCATTATTTAAGGAATTAAATGACTTTGAACATCTAAGAAGTATAAAAATGGAAGAAAATGATATAAGGGAAAAAAAGCAATGTATCCACTTTTGAGTAACGTCATGTTTATATCTTCAATGTATTTTTAGAAGGATGTAAAGATAAAATAAGTAAATCGAGATATATCTTTCATTTTGATTAAAAATAATCAAGAAATCGAATTCTATATAAGAGGTAAATTAAAAACTAGTCTATAGTTAAAAAGTAAACAAATATAACTCTATATAAGTAAAGTAAGAAATAGGTAGGAAAATAGTCTGTAACCAAAGTAAAAGAGATCAAAATCTATATAACTAATGAGCACTAAACATAGCTTATATATTAACCTTTCGAATTTTTTATTTGCACAAAATTATTATTTAATGATTAAATTAAATTTTTTTATAATTTGAACAATAATAATTTAATATTTCTATATACACAACCAATAAAAATCACCAAAACAACGGCCTCCAACCTATACCATGTTTAATGTTGTAGGTTTTTCATGTATGTAAAAAAAGTCATAATAAAAGAAACGTCTTAATAAAAAATTCAATTAAATTCTTTTACACAAAAAAAAATACTGAAGAGTATCCCTTATAGAAATGAGAACAAGAAACACATTTCAAATAAATCAGGTTCTTACGATAGGGCACCGACATAAATATAACATGTCACAATACAAACAAGTTTTCTTCTTAATATGAAAACCATATCTTCACTTAATCAAGCCATCTACAAGATGATTCAAGTAAATAAACCATAGAGAGAAGAACACCATCCAAAGAAATAAAATAAAAAATCATTCATGTATTTTAATTAAAAACATTTATATGAATTATTATTTAATATAAATCATTATAATTTTCATTATTACTATATTATTAAAAATAAATTGTTTCATTTTATCAATGTAGAATCCATATCAAATTGGGAAGAGATAAATGTTATTGTACTAATAGGCGTACATTTGCTAGAACGAGTCTTTTATTTCATACATGATTGTAGTCCACATTAAATGTTGTAGGATAAGTATGATCACATTCCACTTATTTTAATGTATGGAACACGTTTATGTAGCCATTTGGAAAGGACTAAAGGTGATAAATATGATTTCTTTCACATGTCGATGACTAGGGAGTAGATAAAAAAGGGTGAGTGGTTATGAAATTGAATCAATAATGCATGTACATTTTATGATGAATGTTAGTCAATTATGTAGATATTTATTTTTCTATGTCAAATGACATTAATTAATTTTTGTAGACATTAATGTGTATATAATGATAAAGAGATTATTTTCTTGTGTTATTTACTGAAACTCGCTGATGGCATTAACAACATAATGAAAAAATATAATCTTCCTTTTAAAATAATCCTAATAAGATTCTTATTTCTAGTTTCACTTAAATAGTCACCCAATACAAATAATATAAGATAATAATACTTTTATCAACATAATAATATATTTAATATAAAATTAAAGAATTCATCAAGGATTTAACCACCTTGCAAGTTGTATAATCTAATGGGATTATTGTCTAATGATATTGTTAGAGTAAGGCTTTTATGTTTTCCCATATATATTTATTGTCATATTTTTTCCCTCACTTTGATTTTTCTCACTTTCATGGATAATCTTAGTTAAGTTTACTTGGAGTTACATTTTGAATGAATGAATATGAAGTAATTCCCTCGACCATCCATTCTAGGTATGAGAGTTTCTATTCTATTATTAGCTCTTTGACCACTTTTCTTGGAGGAGTTACTCATGCATTCCTATTTTTTCATCTCTCTTGGCAAGATATTATTCAAAGAAAGATTTTTTTTGGATCTTATCATATTTTTGAAATATTATTATGTATGTTATTTCATTTGATTACAACTATTGTGTTGTGTTATTTAAAATCATGCCTATCACAATCATGTATATTCACTGGATTTAGAGATCTTAACATCTACTTTGATATTGTTTTAGAGCCACTAGAGTATTCTATTATCTAGTTACTTATAGCTTTTAGTTTAATTTTAAATCTCAAGATTTATTATTTTTAAATAAAAGATAGTTTTCATACTTCATTATTGATTTAGTGTTCATCCTTGGTGGATGCATTATTTTATATACTTGGTTCATTGAAAACCATTACCATGGTTTTTGTGGCTTCTTTGTAGTTGCACGTTTTGTGTGCCTTAGTGTATTTTATGTTTTTAAAAATATAGGCATACCTCAATAAGATTTATGTATTATGTGTTTTTATATTCTTGAGATCTACTCCATTGGTGCTACTTAAGTTGATTATGTCATCTTTTGTGTGTTTTCTATTTTTGCATCTAGGCCTTGGGTTTGGTATTCTATGTTTGGTATTGGCTTGTGTATTTGACCTCAGCTTGAACTAAAATGGTTTTGCATGTTTAGACTTAGTTATATATTACTTCTAGGTGACCTTTGTCTATGGTATTTTTATCTATTAATTCTAATCTCATTACTAGCTATAAGAATTGTCATTCCAAGATAAAATTTTATCAAAATCAGTTAGTTTGGCCTAATGACCTTATAAAAAATATCCTTTCTCTATATTTGGTGGATACACCCATCCCTAGGCCTTTAGCCACACCTAGTGCACTAAAATCAGAAATATATTATTCAATTGGTAACACAAAAGACTCCTACGTTTTCAAAAGGCTTAAAGGTTTCTTCCAAAATAAGTTAAATCTATTCAAAGATTTTCCTTCTTTTTAATTTAGCATATTAAATCACTCCTTTTAATAGCTTAATTTAAAAAAAGTCAAATATGCTACTTTTATTTTAATGCATAATTAATTCATAAGAATATTGGCCAAGTTTAACATTGTTAATAGATAAATTTTTATTGATTTTTATAAAAATAATATATCATGGGCAATATTTAAAGAGAAATTATTATTGTTTAAAACCTATTCATATTTTCACTAGGTGAAGACTAGAGGGTGAGGCCATGTTTTATAGGTGGAAACAATAACCAAAGTCAAAAAAATAGTTCTTTATTTCTCCTTCATGATTTGTGTACTCATCCTAGATGTATTATTGACCAAATTCAAAGTTCTTTCCTTCTCTTACAAATCATATCTTTATGAAATTTTCATTGGATTTTTTTGATGCATTCTTACTTGTGCCCAACACATTCTGAGCATGCATTATTTTAAATATTTAGAGGGTTTTCACCATTTCATAGTTCAATGGGGGTGTATATTATTTCTGAGTCACTTTCTAGTGTACTTAAATTTCATTTCTATAATAACAACTATAACAACCACACTTAATATTCTCACAAAATGGATAATAGTTCAATTAACCCTCTAATTACATTTAACTAAAATTAATGGAAACTTAAAATGAAAATTATTCTTAGTAATAAAGATTTTCATTGCACAAAAATGGAGTTACAAACATAAATAATAATAGAAATGTTAATTATAATCATAGTGATGAACACTATTGGGGTTAGTATGTCTTTCTATGTATCTCGATCTCTTATTTCATATAGAACCTACCAAATTACCCAATGAGGTGTGGACCATTTTGTAAAATATCTTTGGTAAACAAAATGTGAAGAGAGGTTATGAACTACAAAATGAATTTATCAGTATAAATCCTACTAACTTTGCCACCCTTTAGGATTTTTCTACCAAGTTCAAGTCTTTGATATTCTAGTTGCAATAATGTGTAATAGTGCATAAATATGACCAAATTTATATTTTTTACTCTCTCATCTATTTAGGCCTTTGTCTCTACTTTCCACACCACTAAAAATTATTTAGGCACTACATGGAAAATTCCCTCTTTAGATGCTTAAATTACCAAATTGACTAGGGAGCATGACAAGTTAATACAGATGGTCACATTAAATTTATCAAAATGTTAATCCCTAATTACTAGGAATGGAAAATAGAAGAATTCAAACAAAGAGAGGAATAAGAAGAATAAGGATCAAGAGAAGAAAAAATAATCAACCTCTTCTAAGACAATAACTTAAACCTCATCTTCCAATGATAAACCTAAGAAACAGAAGGTTAAGTATGCCCATTGAAATAAAAATAGGAGTGATAAGCATAAGTTCATGAAGAAACAAATTGATCACCTAAATCATCTTATATAGAAAAATAACATAGGTGTTCTTGAGTCTATCAAGAAAAATTCATCAACTAAATATTATTCAAGGGTAAGACGTAAATGTAAAGAGGAATAAAATGGCAAGGCTCTTATTATAGTTATAGCTCCAACCTCTTCATGGGTTACTAAATCAAGTGCATCCCACCACATGGGATCTTCATAAGTTAAGTTTTCTTCCTTAGATCCCTGTAGCATGTATTCTATCACTTTGAGTGATGACACTTTAATAAAAGTTTTAGGGAGATGGTATATTTATGTAGATGGAGGAACATTCAATAATGTTCTAAGTAATCCATTACTTTCAACTAATATTTTACCCATGTACCAAATCATTCACTTCATTAAGGGCATGATGTTAGATTTTCCACTAGATTTAGTCATAATCAAAGAATTGCATAATGATTCTATAATATTAGTGGGTAGGGTAGATCATTAAGTTAGGTTATATACCTTATCACATTTTTGACCTGATTCTTATTGAATTGCATTGTTGATTCATTAAGGAGTTAGAAAAATTTAGAATGAGTGATTTGGTCACCTCAATTACCATTACCTATAACAAATCAGTAAAAATGACATGGTCACATGTTTACCTCATGTCCATTTCTCTATGGTTTTTGGTGAGGGTTGCACCCTTTGGAAGAATTACAAAGAGAAATTTGACAAATGCAAATCTTGGAGGGATTAATATCCATTGGAACTACTACATAATGATTTATATGTGCCTATTCATAGTCTATCATTCACAAGGGATAAGTATGTCCTTACCTTTATTAATGATTTATTATGATACACACGGGATCACTTCCTTAGGACTAAATTTAAAGTTTTCAATAATTTTTGAGACTTTAGGGTTCTTGCATAAAAATATTATGATAAATTCTTCAAGGTTATTAGAATTAATAATGGGGGTGAGTATGTCAGTAAAAAGTTTCAATTATTTTTCACAGCAGATGGGATTGATTTCTAGTGGAATGTTCCATAAGTCCTCAACAAAATAAATTTTAATAACATCATAATAGGTCCTTGAAGGAGATGTCCAACTAAATTATTAATTCTAAGTCACTTACACCATAGTAATGGGCTAAAGAAATAGAATGTGATTTTTAAATTCAAAACATGGCTCCTTAGAAAGCTTTAAAAGGTATAAGATTGTTTAAAGTTTGGAGCAATAGAAAACATGAAATTGAGAACTTTAGGGCTTTCAAATCTCTATATATGGAATTCATATTTAATAATAACTACAAGGATATATAACCTCAAAGCAAGTGTTCCATATTGGTAGGTTGTTTATACGGTGTCAATAGGTACTACCTATAGACATCCAATTCCTACCATTTTCATGCCAAAATTATAAATATGAACAACATTATGAAATAATGCACAAGCTAGACCAAAATAACATGAACATCCCAATTTCTTCTACATACACCACATTTATGTATCGAGACATGTTAATATGTTTTTAATTGGGGAATTATTCTACATGCAATCATTACCTTCTTTTAATTTGTCTAAAGTAAAATTAAAAGTTAGTAAAATGACATGTTGGTCCATTAAAAATCTCAAAATATTATGCACAAATCATGTTCAAGGTTCAATTCATGTCTATAACTCCATAAATTATGTGGTAACATTTATGCAATTGTCACCTTCCTATAATTCACTTTTGGTCAAGTTGTGACCAATAAAAATTATGTTTTTAACCATTTTAATTAAACAAATGATTAATTTCCAACACTTGTAAAAGACTAAAATAAAATCATTAATCAAAGTGATAATAATTAAGATCTTAAGTGAAATATCAATTGAAACTTACTAAATATCTAATATTGTAAATTCATAATTCAACAAATATTTGGGAACATGATGTCATGATGATGTCATTATCCTCAAATTCAAAAGTGCAAAATATCAAGATAAATGAGGCAAATATCAGGATGAAGGCTACCCATGTCTTATTAATACCCCATTATCCCAAACCATTAATGAATTTTTACCCCCAATCCTAACCCAAGATTAATCATATGTGGATTTGTGTCAATTGTCAAAGTATAAATACAAGAGCCATAACCATAACCATTAAGATTTTTTGGGTGCAAACAAACTATGTTAGAATTTCACTAGAAATATTCAACCTTCTTTTGATTTTATCTAATAAAGTCACAAGACATACTGGTACAAGGAGAGATGATGGTGGAGCTACTCTACCACATTGAAAAAGATTTAAAGCACCAAATCTGATCACACACATGATTAATAGACCAATCTTCGAGGAGAGAGTCCCTTAGGTAAGGCATTTCATTATGTGTTTTTTAATTTATTTATTCCATTGATCCATACTCTTGGAGGGAGTAGGCATAAAACATTAGTTTCTTTATGCTTTTCATAATTATATGTACTAAAACATAAATCCATTTCTATATTCGACATGCTCAGTAGGACCACATATCTGTCAAATCACTTTTTGGACCTTATTAGTATTCCAATTACTTAATCAAAGCCTTTTGTTGGTAATGTTTTATATCCCTTTATTCTAAATTTTATGTGTTTCTATTCTGATCAAAATGACTAAGGAACCCTGCTTAACAGTGAAGTTACCTAGGACGTTGATAAAGTAACCCTTGAAATCAATGAAGTCAACTTACATAACAACAAAGTTGAATCTATAAATGGTGAATTTTATGTTTATCACTTTTTTGTTCCCTATTTATTTTGAAATTTTTTTGAGGTTGTGTTGAAAATGGAAAAATCACCTTACATATCGATGAATTTGACCTAACAAAAACAAATTCATCCTAAAAATAGAAAAATGAAATTTGTAAACATCAAACTCACATAAGGTATTTTTATAATGTTTTTGGTTTTATTATAAATGGTGAACTCATCCTATCATTGGTGAGGTCATCTTGCTAATCAGGGAAGCTACTAAACTATGTCTATTTTCAAGGGAAAAAATGAACTTGCAAAGAAAATGGTGAAATCACCTTATTAAATGGTCAAATATCCCTACTACAAATTTCTTTATAGCTTAATAAATTAGTATTCAATTTCTAATTTTGGTTTTGAATAATTTATTGACTATTAGGACTCTATTTTACATATTTTGACACCATACTAACTTAATTTTACAATAACTCAATGCAAGCTTTAATCACATTTACATATTAGTGAGTTAAAATAAAATTCATAATTAGATTAAAGGATATTAAGATCATTTTATTTTTGTTCTGTGTTAGAAGGAACTTGTTCATTTCATTTCTTATTCATAAAAATTTACACATATGCTCTCCCCTCACCACCTTTAGGGATCTTGGGTAACCAAAAAAGTAGTCTTTTACTTGGTTATTGGTGTCTACCTAAAGAAACACCATGCATGCTCTCTCTTTATTCCTAGGGACTTGGATGACTTAGAAATTACAAATTTTTTATACTATTTTTATTTTCCTTAGCAAGGGGGAGTTTATCACCTCATATTGGTTAATTAGGGGTGTATTAACCTAGGGTTTCATCCCAAATAATCATACTAACCATACTTATCTAGTGGGGTATACAAATTAGATGTTACTTTTGTTGGGATAGTGATAGAGTGGTTACCCTCATAGGTTAAAAGTGTCCCCAAAGTGTGAAAAAATATAGACATCACACTTTAATAAGAAATTGATAGATAGAATGGTTATGAAAGGGAAACAACCCTTTCATAACAAGCTAGATGGTTTGTCATCTAAATGACAAATATTCTATTGTTGCTAATTGTTATTTTATACTTGTGGACTATTTATAAAGACAATTTTTTTTAGATTAATTGACCCTAATTATTGAGGATTATCTTACCAATTTTGAGATTCCTTTTTACTATAAGTTACATACCATATATATGTTCTTTAGAGATAGATGGGGGATAATATCTCTACCTTCATGTGTTATTTATTTATTTGACCAACAAAAATAATTCCTGTTGAGAACTAGTATATCGATGGATATTTGGAGGATACTATATAAACCTTATGTCTATTGTTAGCATAGGAGTGCGAACATAGGTGGTTATTCTTAACTTACATATTTATGTTTAAAATTACTTTACAGAAAAACAAGCAAAAAAATCCCCAAGCCTCTAAAAACAAATTTGAAGCTCACTTTCGAGTAATCAATCTAAGGATAATTAGTTGGCACTTGAGTCTTATTTATCACTTAGAGTTGAGTAGTTTACTCTATGTTTAGATTATGTTATTTGGATTAACTTTTGATTTTATTCAATATCCTTACCTAAAGTGTAAATATAATTAACCATAATTTATACATTTTCACCTATTCTCACATTGAGATGTTAATCTATCAACATTACCTTTTGGTACTTAATTATTTCTCGCAATGGCACATCTAAGATTTGAAACATTACCCTTTGTCTAACTTGGTACCTTATGCTTCCCAATTTATTTTGATGTTGGACTTAGGTTTTCTTGCATTATCCTATAGCTTAAGTTATTGGAGCATGAAAATTTCTTTTTCTATAGTGTACCATTGTATTACCTATTTTATTATAAAATCTACACTCATTTTCTTATGTTAGCCTACACTATACATCCATAGACCATTAAAATTTCTTCTAAATTTTACAATCAAGACATACCATTGTCTCATTTTACTTTAATTTTAAACCAACACATTTTGGACTTAGTTTTTATTGTGTTAACTTGCACCCTAAGTTCCATGATTATTCTGCCTCCTTATTTTTAAATTTTAACCAACCAAGGTCAAGTCTTCCAAAAACTTCACTTATTATTATATTCCAAAGATTAATCTATGTTGTTAAATTACCAAAATACTTATAATTTTGATCCAGTGCTAAGATTTCTAAATACCATTCTATAGTGTTTATGAATTTTATATTGAAACAATAATACATCCAAAAAAATTGTCAAAAAATAAATGCAACTCCAACCATGTAGAGGTACACTCATAGTAATGTCTCTTATGTCCATATTTATGAGGAATAAATTTTTTATGATGGAGAATAATATTCCATCATGTATGAAGATATCCCTCATATAGTGGGATCAAACCAAGGAAAATATCTTGATAGTCAACCAATTGAAAACCAAGACGAGGCCCTATTGAGGTTAGTATAATCTAAATCTAGGATCCCACTAAATTTATTGATACAAAAAATACATACCCATGTTCAAATAGAAGAATAATATATGAAATGGTACCTTAAACTGAAGTGCAAAACTAGTCATTGCTTATTCTAGAAAGTGGAAAATTCAACTAGTGGATCCTTCCCATATAGGTCATATTATTGCTTCCATCATCTAATAAATTAGTCAACACTATGTAGATCAACTTGTCACTAACTTAATGAATTATTTGGTTATAACCTCATTTAACAATGCTGCATTTATAGAAAAAAATTAGTTACCAAAACAAATACAATAAAACCAAGCTAATCCTATACTTGAGATAGATTCGTTAACTCCCCCTTAATAAGTTGTGCCAATGACTACTTTGTATCAAGCTCTACTTGATATGAAAAACATGTTATTTATAAATAAATAAACCATTTATAATATGTGACATCCATATAATTATTTATAACTAGTACTAGACCATTCCCAACAATAATTATCCAACAATCCACTAATTCAACATGTAGTTAAACATTCTCATAATGTGGATCCAACTTTATTTAATTCGTAATGACAACAAGTTCCTCTTGAAAAACAATGACAATAATGTATTATTATGAACCAACACTAGGTTCCCCAGAACTAACATATTCCCTATTATTCAAAACATACTCCAAGTAATCAACATCAAATGGTGGAGAGTGTATACACATAATATTTTCAAATTCTATCAAATATTGATGCTTTACATCTTGGAATAACCCATAAAGACTCAATATATCTAATTACACACCCTAAGGGGTGTACCAAGAAAGGGTTTTGCATACCATTGGTGCTTTTTAGTATTTTTCTCCCTTTTGGCCACATTATTACCATTCTAACCAGCTCTCAAAAACCATTCCCTAAGTTATTACTCCTCCTTTGCACATTCCTCTAGTCTTTTTCCACTTTCTATCCATCTTTTCCTCACCTTAAGTCATTTTTGTTAGTCATATATGCTAGGTCAACTAGGTATACCTTGTACAATTTAAAGATATTTTCACTTAGGAATTAGGTTAGCCTTTGGCCTACCTAGTTTGAGACATAGTGAATAATTGTCCAAAATTGTGCTAGGTCAACTAGATCAACCCTATCAATTGTGAGATTTAGAAGAGTTTAGGGACAAATCCACCTATAAACACAAGATCATTTCATCAATATTTAAATTTAAAATCGAGAGTTATTATTCACTTATGTTTGTTTACAATATGCTCTTCCACCATTTTACTTGAGTAATGTTAACATAGGGTTTCTACTTGGAAAATCTAGTCTTGTGGATAAGTCCTAGATGCTTTGGCCTTTATTAGTGATCCTTATAAATCACAATAACCTCTTAGGAAGCCCCATTATCCAAGGGAGAAATTAAGTCTTGATGGTTTCACATTCAAGTAAATATTCTCTAACTTTGCTCCTCTCTTTAGAAGGTAGAAGTAGCATAAGTATTGGCTTCAAATAATAATACTCTTAATATTCCATGTATTAGGCTATTACTCATACTTAACTTAATTGATATTTTTTTATGCATATTTTTATTGTTTACTAACCTCGCATGTCGTGCCACAAGCTTTGGTGAGCTCTATATTATATTCATTTTACTTGTTATTAGTATAGGTGAAATATAAAAAATTAGGACCCCCTTAGCATTATTGAATGACTATATTAGACTAGAGGGTTTGGAACCCTCCTTAGCATCATGTATTATGGTAAGAGATCCACTAATTAGGTCTAAAGGATCCTCATATTGGTCATGTTCCTGATTAATAAATGCATCCCCAATTGAAAGTATATGTTATGATCTATCTTCTTTGAGGTAGGATTGATGTATAGACATAAGGAATTTTTTATTCCATACATTCTAGTGAAACTAATGTGTGTCTAACCCTTGTAGGTTTTTGTTTCACTTATTTCATTATGTTATCATTTTTATTATCATATATTTGTGATAGTAGGTCAACTATCTCGACATGGTTCTAAAGTTTGTTCACATGTTTAACATACAGTGACATCCATATGACTATATTCTATCTATGTAGGTTATTTTATAGGTTTATTCTACTAGGTTGACTTCATCAACATAGTATATGTTTTTAGACTTTTAGGCATCATATTTAGATTAATAGATCAACCTAAGAGACCATATACATTTTAGGCACTAAAAAATAGGTCTCTACAAAGCTTGGTTGATCTAGTCGAAATAGTTAACAAAATTTACAAGCATTTATCCAGGTTCCTTAACAAAAATATCACTTCTTTGCATCCTCTAATCTACCAAGGTTACTAAAATTGGTCTCTCCCTTTGCAGTAGCTCCCTCTTATTTCAAACCTTTAGTCCTTCCTTTTTGGTATTCTAGATTTCCCTTTCTCTCATAAACTGCATTGTAAAACTATGGATAGGACTAGTCTTCCTCATGATGTGCCATAGTCTTCTTTATTTTCATATTCTTTTTATACACAATTTTGACATCCATTTAATTTCTCTTTTTTGAGTTGCATTTTAAGACCACGAATAGGATTTGGACTTCCTCACAAAATACCATATTATCCTATTTCTTTTTCACATGCTTTTTTGCACCCTCATGAGATTATATTTTATGAGTTACATTGTAAGACATGGATAGGACTTGTTATTCCTCATAAAATTACCATCATGTTATTACATTTATAAATTATAATGTTCTTGATCCTTGTTCTCATCTTTAGCTTTTAATTCTTTTGATAGATGGAATTTGTACAACAATATATGTTAGCATGTTTTCCTCCATTTCCCTCATTCTTAGGATAAGGAATGACATTTTAATATCATTGTATCCCCTTTCACCCTTTGTCACATTTTTTTTGATTTGAATCAATTCAAATTGTTCTATGTGTTATTTCTCTTGATTTCCTTTCATTTTACTCCACATTGGATAAAATAAGTTGAAAGTCAAGATATCACTTGTATTTTACCTACATTTACAAGAATTTTAGACCCAATACTCTATGAATTTCTCTCTCTTAGCAACAAACTCTCAAGTATTCAAATGAAAGTCAACATTAGCACCCATATTTGGTTTTCCAAATCCATATGTAGGAGGAATATAAAAAGATATCAAGAAAGTTAAAAGCCAAATCATTCAAAATAAAAGGTAATGATATGCAAAAGGTAACATACAAATTTCAAAAGTCAAAATAACAAAAAAATATGGAATTACAAGCACATCTCCTTTCTATAATTGAAACTCAAACTCCATAATTAGCCTCATAATAGTACTCAGGTCCATTGGGGTATGGTAGGCCAATAGATTGAAATAGGAGAATTCAAAAACACTATTGTGCTACCTAATTTCTCACACAAGTACCTAATCTTCGTAGTAGAATGATGACTCTATAAGGGGTCATCAAGACTGGGGAACACATTATGGGAAAGCAGGTCCATTCTAGTTTTCATGAATATAGCCTTCATGGGATGATCTACATATTGCATTTGTTGATATAAGACTTGTGTGGATAAGAGAATTTCTTCTGAGTCCTTAAGGTTGAAAGTTCTCTCATTTTGATAAGCCTAATTTGAGTGTCTTGTCTTTGATAAAAAGTTCCTCTACCTTAGTTTTTCCTTCATTCTCCCCTCCATCAATTTCATTTTCCCCCTTTATAGGCAAATTTTAATTTCAAATATATTTTTTCTTCTTCTATATTTCCTTCTTATTCACCTCTTAAAAACATGCTAAGACTACTTTGTTTCAGCTTTATCTATCCTTAGAGCAAAAAAACATGTTTTAGTGACTATGGATTACTTTATTTACACCATAAATTAATATTCATATATTTATTTTTATCTTGTTTTACCATTTGTCATTTTTTTAATACCCTTTTGTTATAAGCACCTGAGTTCATAAATTTTTTTCATTGTTGAGTGAGGTTGGATTATTACTTCTCACTCATCCATGTTGCTTTCTATTGTATGCAGATTTTTCCATTATTGAGTGAGAAAATGATTATTACTGCTCACTCATCAATGATGTTTTACCATTTTTATTATTGATTTCATATCACTGTTTGATCACCATCCTTTTTGACATTTATCCTTGGTTTGACATAGTTAGTTTTCCTTTCTTACTCAATGTTTACTTGTTTGAGTTTTTTAGTCTTTAGTAACCTTGGATCTTTAGCTACTCGGTTTACTCTTATGTTTGACTTGGTTATTTGGTCTAACATATCACTTGTCACCCTAGCTTGCTAAATATTGAAGTACATCCCATTTTTATAGCATCAGTTATCTTGGATTTCTTGTGTTTGTTTGTTTTTTATATTTAGTTTTGTATTCTTGGGTTTTTTGAAAGTAGTCTCTATACCCTACATAAGTAAAATAAGAAACACAATAGATAACCATCCAATGATAAATTTAATTCAAGGTATGCATCACATTTAATTTTTTAGTTATTTCCCTTTTAGTCATTTACTTTCAATTATTTTTCTTTTAAAATACTACAAATTATTTTTAGCGTCAGTGTTATGTGGTCTTATGTTCTTTCTCAAGGCACTATACCATGTCACAACTTATTGTCATGTGATGAGCTTTGACTGGGGCATATATATACATATAATATTTTCAAATTTTATCAAATACTAATGCTTTACATCTTGTAAGAACCTATTGAAACTCAATCTCTCTGAGTGCATGCCCTAAGGGGTACATCGAGAAAGGGGTGGGCAGACCATTGGTATTTTGTAGGATTGTTGTCCTTTTTGGAAAAATTATTACCAATCCATCTATCCCCTTAAAACCATTCACTAAGCTTTTAATCCTCCTTTACACATTCCTCCAATCTTTTTCTACTTTTCATCCCTCTTTCCCCACATTAAGTCCCTTTTATTAGTTATCTATTTTAAGTCAACTAGATTGACCCTGTAAAGTTTTGGGATATTTTCACATAGGAATTAGACTAGCCTTTGGCCAACCTAACTTAAGGCCTAGTGAATAATTATCCGAAATTACGATAGTTCAACTAGGTCAACCCTATCGACCAATATTTATGGAAGTGTTTAAGGTCAAATCAACCCATAAATACAAGATCATTTTGTGATTATTTTAATATACAATCGGGACTTAGTATTCAGTCATGCTTCTTTACAATATGCTTTTCTACAATTATACTTAAGGAGTCTTAACTTAGGGGTTTTACTCTGATAATCTAGTCTTGTAGATAAGTCTTGGATACTTTGGACTTTCTTAGTGATCCTTACAAAGTATAACAACCTGTTGTGAATTTCCATTATCCAAGGGAGAGATTGAGTCTTGATGGGATCACATTTAGGTAAGTATTATCCAACTTTTCTTGTGTCTTTAGTAGATAGAAGTAGCATAAGTATTGGCTTTGAATAATACTACTCTTCATATTCCATGTATTAGGGTCTTACTCATATGTATCTTAATTGAGATCCTATTATACATGTTGTTATTATTTACTAACATCTCATTTTGTGCCACAAGTTTTGATGAGACTAGACTAGAATTGTTTTACTTTTTATTAGTATAGGTGAAGTATCAAAACCCAGGACCCCTTTAGGGTTATTACATGATTATATTAGACCAGAGGCTTTAGAACCCTCCTTAGTATGGTTTAGTGTTGTGATATATCCCCTAATCAGGTCTAGAGGATCCCCATATTGGTCATGCTCTTGCTTAACAAATGTGTCCCCAATCAAAATTATATGGCATGATCTATCTTCTTCAAATTAGGAATGATTTAAAGACATGATGCATTTATGATACCATGAGGAGAGTGTGTACACATAATATTTTTAAAATATATAAATTACTAATGTTTTATCTCATGTATGAACCTATTGAGTCTTGATGTCTCTAAGTGCATTCCTTAAAGTGTGCACTAGGAAAGTGGTTAGAAAACAATTGGTGCTTCTAAAGATTGTTGTTCTCTATATCACTGCGTAAAGAAAAAATAAATCCCTTATATACATTTACCTAAGATTTGAAACCCCCCTTAGATGATCTTTCAAGAAATTCATCACCTCAAATAACCCCTACCTAATCCAAAACTATTTTTATGTTCCTTTGAACATAGTCGAATGAGTCGACCTTGTTCTAGGATTTGAGTAGCTATGGGACTATGTTATCCCAACTGACATAGTCGAAGGCCTAACTTCTCTATCTATTAACTAACTAGGTTGATTGGGATGATTGTGTCAGATAAAATTAAAAAAGGGTATAGGATTAGGTCTAGCTATATATATACCTCTTTCACCCCATTTCTAATAGAGAGAATCATTTATTTGTCCTTTATGATCTACTCTTCCACCACTTTACTTGAAGATTGATTCCTTATGATTTCATACATTTTTGGAGAAGATGTTTATCTCATGAAAATGTCATAGATACATTTGATAACTCTTGTAGCCTAGATACTACCTATCTTTGTTATAATTATGAACCACAAGAACCTCTTGTAAATCACCATTATCTAACGGAGAGATTCAACCTTGATGGGTTCATATTAAAGGTAAGTATTCCTATTTATTATTTCTCTATTTTGGTAGATATAATTGCATAAGTAATGGATTATGAATGCATTTATCTCTCCATACTTAGGATTACTTCTACATTGAATTGAGTAGAGTTATTCATTGGATGTTTATTGTTTATGTTTATTATCCCCCATTTCTACCATAAGCTTTGGTAAGCACTAGTTTAAATTTACTTTACTTTGCTACAAACCATAGGACATACATAGGGTTATTATGTGGTATGACTTGGATAGAACCTTTAGAACCCTTTATAGTGATATTGTATGGTAAGAGACCCCTTATTTATGTTTAATGAATCCATATTGGTCATGACCCTAATTGTTTAAATAAACCAACAAGTGGAATGGCTATTTTTATTTATCTTCTTCAAGTTATGATTGATTTATAGATCAACTTAAATTTCTCTTATATATAGTTTGGTGAACATGATTTGAAGTTAACCCTAGTATTTTTTCATTCATCCTTACATTTCTTAATTATTTTATTTTTATATCAGTGGATTGACTCTATCAACTTAGTCTAACATTTTATTCACAAGTTTTGAAATATAGTCAATTTGATTGAATCTATTTTGATTTATGTAGGACATATTGAATTATAGATAACTAAATTGATTTGATCAATTTAGTTTGACTTATTTGCTTACAAGTTTTTAAACTCGATCAACTTAGTTGACTTTGTTAGAAAATAAAAAAATCTTCATCTAGATAGCACCATATAAAAATATTAATTCAATATCAATAAATCATTAGCTTTATCCTAACCAACTCAATTTATTTTCTTCATTTCAACCTAGTTTTTCATAGTTTTTAGATTTATAAAATTGTAACCCTATAGTAAAATAAGTTGACTAGATTTAATTAGTTCTATAGTTAATTCTTGACCATCATGTTTCTTTGGCCTTTTGATCAGTAGCTAAAATTGATAGATCCAATTATCTTATGTACTATTTACATACTAAGTCAACCCAATCAACCTAGTACTCTTCAAAAGAAGGAATTAAATCACATTGATATTAATTAATTCATCTTTCATTTCTATTGTCTGCTCGCTTAAAGTAGTACACATAGTATAACTAGGAAAGTTTATTTTATCAATTTAGTCACTTTTATTCACACTTCCAAATCACAAAATATCAAAAAGTATTAAAAAAAATTCTACCCAAGGTCTACCTACTTAGATTTCATCACCAAAGGGAAGTTGGCTAAATTTTCTAGACAAATATAAATATGCGGTTGATGGTATATATTGTCAAAGCACCTAACATCATTATCATTATGGGATTGTGAAGTGAGCAGATATGACCCAATAACAAGTCAGAACCATTACCAATATAGATCCATTTTATTCTTAGAAACCTAAAACCATATTTTTTTAATATCTTTCTAGGTGATTTCTAAATCCAAATTCCCTATCACATTTAGTTTTAAAGCTGTAATTTAAAACATTCAAGAAAAACCACATAGACTAGCATTTCTATTTTTACCATTATTGATTTCTCTTTGCCAATTATATGTTTTATTTTCAAACTTGTATTCGCCAATATGGGTACAAGGTTTGTGTTGTGTGTTTCAACTAGATTGACTAGGTTGACCTAGTTTCCTATGTGTATATTTTAATATCTCTACTAATTAGCATTAGATCATCTATTGTCATAAATATCCAAACCTATATTTAGCTTTAGAGGACAATCAATCGAATCATCTATGTATCCTATGGTTTTATTTATATATAAAACAATCATTATGTCTGACCTAATTACTTATAGGCTGGTCTTTTTTACTTCCCACAAAAAGAAGTCATTTTGTTACACCTAGTCTCTTATAGGCTAGTTTGTTTACCCTTTTATGGAACATAATCATTTTTTCTAACCTAGTATTTCATAGATTAGTCTTTAGTTCTTCCACATAGAACATATTCAACCCATTTGACTATGTCCTTTACCTGATATAAAGTTGATCCTCCTTCCAAATTTAGGTGATCTAGTCAGCTCCATACCACTTGGCTTATTCAGTTCTTTGTCTTGAAATCATTCTTAACTGATTTAGTTGATTATCAGGAATACTTTACTCTAATACTTCACCTTTTATCCTTTGTCTTATATCCTCAATCTAAACATCGTGAAGTACCCTATTAGAATATTTTTGGATAAACTTAACCAATTTAGATTATACATGGGGTTTTATTTCCTTCTTGCCTTTATTACCTAAGAGGACACTCACTCTTGGTGCACCTTCTCTCACCCTTCATCTATGGATGAAATATAATTCAAATTACCTAAACTACTGATACCAATGGATTAGAGCCACTTCACACTTATCAAGACACTTCTCTCTCTAATTTACCTTATTACAATATAGGGAAAATTGACACAAGCTTAACTAATAACCCTATGAGAAATATTATAAACATAAATAATCCTCCACTCATCAATAACCTACCTAAAAACCCACCCTGTAATATAAATATAAGGAATTCTCCTCTTCTAAAACCTAAAAATAAGCCCTTAAATACTAATAACCCAAATCCACCAATTGACACAACTCAGATTCTTAGAGAAATATCTCAATAAATGAATAGTATGAAAATAACTAATACTTCTAAAATGATTTAAATACAACATCATTTATTGGTAAATATCATTCCCCCAAAAAAATAATTATTTATTGAATCTTTAGCTCCCTTCATTATTCCCCAACCTCTTAACCTCCCTATTCTCCCACATCAAAAAACCCAAATTTTGTCCCTCCACCTCTTAGAGATTCCATGGTAAATATCATTCCCCAACCCCTTATACATAAAAAGATGCTTCAAAATACCCAAAATGAATCTTTAGATCCCTTCATTATTTTTATTGATATTTGAAATATCTCTCCAACTATTAAATATAATGGGACTAAATATCCTTCATCTTTTCTTAAAGCATTAAATAATCTCTACAAAGAATCAATTCAAACAAATACATTTTCTATAACCAAAATTCTAGTAGAAACATTCATACGATATATATTAGAATGGTATAACTGACTCCCTCAACATTCCTTATGACAACTAGAGGATTTATCTAATTCTCTAGTAATATATTTTTAACACAATGATCCTCCTAAAAATTGTCTTAGTCTCTTTTTGAATCACCTCATGACTTCATTAAATGATGTAAACATTTAGATCACAAAGTTGATCATAATATGACTGACGATAAATTATTTAAACTCTTTATAACTACCTTAACACCTTCCCTTAATATAAGATTAAAAAAAAATTATCCACAAACTCTAAATGATGTAGTTTATCAATCTAAAAGACAAAATTGAGTCACATAATGACTCATTCTTATAGGTTTGATAATAATTAGGATCGTTTGGATTTTCTCTCAAAATTCTTTGATGGAATAGAGATCCATTAGAAGAACTATAGGAACCTATAAAATTGTTAAAATTGTAATACATAAAAACATATTTTATGGATTTGAATATGTATAAATTCTAACTTAATGAAATCAAGAAAATAGCCTAAATTTTGAATTCCAATTGTGGATACCTTATTTTTTGCCTATGTTTTATGTTTTATAAGACTAATAATGGATAACATGTAAATAAATATTGTATGAAAAGTTGTTGGATCACACACACACACACACACACACACACACACACACACACACACACACACACACACACACACACACACACACACACACACACACACACACACACACACACACACACACATTATCAGACCAAAACTTGTGTAAATTGATAAACAAAGGGGTCAAAGAGGGGACTGACAAGATAGTAATGTAAACAGGGCTTCTGTAGACCCTATTTAAATATTACAAAATTTTTAAACCTTATGAAATGATTGAAACATTTAAATATCCCCTCTCAAATTGTCATAATAAATAAAACCCTTTATTAGTGTTTTGAAACTAAATGGGACTTTGTATGTATTTAAACTAGTCAAACCTTCTAATATTTGGTGATTAGTTGGGGTTTTAGTTTCTCTAAGATATTTTTGAGTTTGTCTCCTATTAGGGTAAAACTATGTACATATTGAGAGAACTATGTTTGAAGCAAGTGTTTAGAGACGTAATTAGGTCTAAACAGGGTCTAGAAAGTGCATTTCTTAATGGAATTGGGCTAAGAAAATTTTTCAAGAGAAAGAAATAAATAGATGTTATATAAAAATTAGTTTGTTTATTTAATTACTATCCTATCCTAGATATTTAATTGAAAATGGTAAAAAAATGTACTATGAACAAAGGCAGTCAAAGCTAATTGACACTAACTTGTGAGAATGTAGAATGGTAGACTTGAATTTCACTTCATTTGTTATCAGAGCTTAAAATTTATGGGGAAGATAGTAATCAAAATGGTATTCATAGGATTTTTAATAGTAGAAACTTAGGGAAGACTACAGGTATTTGATGCCTTAGTGATGGAGGTGAAAAACTTGTAGGCTAGATTGTAAGCTATAGAATTAGCTTAAAGAAGAGAGATGAATAGAGGTGATGTGAGTGAAGGAGAGGATGAGGTTACTCAAGAAGAAAATGAAGAATAATGAGAGGAAGGTAGAGTCGAAGATATATTCATCTGAGTAGTTATAGATGTGACATCAAAATTCAAATTAGAGGTGTTAATGTATGAGGGTAGTCTCAATGTGAAAGAGCTAATGAACTCTGAATCAAGAAAGCTTGGGGAAAACACAAACCATATCTAATTTAGATAGGGAAGGGTTTCAAGAATGGTTTTTCCATGAATTATCATTGACTTTGGTGGTCTCCCTTCATACAATGTAATAATGTTTCCTTTACTTTGGTCCCTTAAATTAAAGGGTTAAGATTATTCAAGAAAGGTATGAAAACCATAGGGGATCTCTTTTATTCCAAGATCTAGGCCTAGCTCTCTTAGTTTCAAGTTAAAAAAAATTCAATATTAATAATTAAAATGTTTAATCTATTACTAAAATTTAAATCTCTATATCTTATGAGTATATTCATAAGATTAGAGTCAATTCTCCAACTCCTTGGTGAAAATACTAGCATTATCCCATGGCCACACCCTTTACTCACTATTATCCGCAGTTAGGATATATGTTTTTGGTCCTTGGACACTCCCTAACATTTGCCCATGGATATTTAATTTTCTCAATATTCAATATGACACTTTAATCATTTTTGTGACCTCCTACCTAGCCATGGAATCTAGTCAATAAGATTTAGTAATGTGTGGGTCACTCTCATTGAGCCTAACAAGGCTCATTTTATTTGATACATCATTTATCAAGGTTTACCTATAGTTGATATAATTAAGAATATGGGGTTCCCAAATCCTATTTACCTATCATGTTATCAACTTGAGTGCATTAGGCACACTGTTTGATTTTGTTCTCATACTTAGTCAGCATGGTAATGGATTCATACCCTCTTTCAGTCATTTACACCTGAGTTCTTTACATCAAAGATAGATCTTTTGGGGAAATTTTATATGATTCGTGTAAGATACAAAATATTTGTAATTTTTTAGTGCTAACATTTTATTTAAAATATAAAAATCTAAGATCTATGCTTGTTTAAAACATGAGGAAATGAAACATAGTTTTTCTATTACTACCAAAATTATTGTCATTTCCAATGTCACTCTTCGGATTCAAAGCCATACTAATAAATTATTCCTATAATATAATAACCTTCAATAATTACTTCATCATTGGTGAAATTCCCTATGTATAGTTATCTGAGAATCTCTATAACTACCATATTTTCCATTTCCTCCTCATAGTGGGGACATGGTGCATGCTAACAACATTATAGGAACAAACACAATATCCTATCACTATACTAGTCACTACCTCACTAATTTTATGAATATAATGGTATATTGAATGGATATTCTATGAGTGATGGTAATGGTAGAGGCCACCTTGCGCCCCACCTCCCCCCATCCCCCACATGGACCATAACGGTGATGGAAAGATAAGTTCCTTTAGTTGGATTTGAAAATTTATCCTAATATATGCATGGATCATAATGATATTTCATATAAAAATAATGGATGGTAACTTTTACTTATGAATAAAGACCTCATTACTCAGGGTGGTCGGGGTGTCAAGCCATAAGATCTGCTTCCTCCACCACATCCTCCAGCCTCCAAGTTTACTACTACAACTTAATGATTCCCTTTATTGATATATGATATTATTAAGGATTTTTTAGCTATATCACATATTTTATTTAATTTTTTGTTGACTGGTCACTACTGACCCTCTATTAGACCTTTTCTTTCCTGAGGATTATTTCTCCTCAATTTGAGTTTGATCATGGGGTGTGACTTTTCCACCATTTTTGTGTGTTTAATGTTGTAAATTATACTTATGTATATTAATATTGATATGATATTTAGTCATAAAAATAGGAATTGTACATTATTAGTGGTTCAACATGATTATTCACTAGCTAAACATTCTATTCTTGATACCTAGTGAAAGATTTCAATCAATATTGCATGCCAACTACATAGATGTGGATTTAATCATAAAAATTGATTTATATGGTCTCACTAAGTTTGAAATTACTTTAAACTCAATGAACAAATTAAAAAAAATGCTAGTAACATTGGAACAAAATAATATTCTTCACAATTTTATTTTCATAGATTACATTTTTATTAACTTTTAAGTAAATCAAGTGTTGAAGTTGTATAGATGACAAGTCTATTATAGTATGATATATTAATTACTCATTATCTTTATATATATATATATATATATATATATATATATATATATATAAATATAATTATAAATTTTTAAATAATATATTATTTTCCATTTTATATGGTTTATAATTGTATCTTTGATCATTGGTTTACTTTTTTTTACTTACCATGTAAAAATTTGGCAAGACATTGTTATAACTTTTTCTATAATCTAACACCTTGAGGAGAATAAAAAAATTAAGGATTAAAATTTTATGATGTCCATGACCATGCCTTACTTCAATTTCACACATGATTATTCAAAATATTACATTAAAATTTTCTTAATTTTTTCTATATCCTTTAGAAAGAGGCATTTTAAGATTAGGAATAAGCAGTGTAGTAAAAATATCACTACTAGAATGAAAATTTCATGCAATACAACTCTTATCATTCAATATTATTTACACATTTAAATACTTTAAACCATTGACACCCAAACCCTTAGTATTTCAACATTAACATGTAATAACTTAGATTTTATAATTTCTCACATAATGACTTTATACTTAAATTTCACCTAGATTTCCAAATGCTTCAACCCTAGCTGTTATATTAAAAATATGAAATAATCTAAAAACTTTTACCCAAGAGGGCTAATTATTTTTATATTTATATCTATTTAAACACATCAATCATAGGTAGTACATAGATTTTTATATCAAACATTATTTAACTGTAATGAACTTATTGTCATATAACTTAGTTACTTTTTTGGGTATTTATCAAAAAATGTTATAGAAAATATAATTACCTCTTACTACATTTTCCTTCCCATGAAATAGCATCATTCACAAATATAGGCTATTACAAACATTTTTGCATATATTCTAAATTTGCATAATTTTAACATATTTTTTATGAAAAATATAAGATTTATAAGACAAACGATTTTTTTCTTAAAATAATTTAAGTTATATATATTTTATTTTCAAAACATAAAAGATAGTGGCTTCCACAAGAACATCCTCTTTATAGTAAAATAACATAGAAAGAATGTA
Source organism: Torreya grandis (assembly GCA_037957365.1). Lineage (NCBI taxonomy): Eukaryota > Viridiplantae > Streptophyta > Pinopsida > Cupressales > Taxaceae > Torreya > Torreya grandis. The sequence continues at coordinate 1,680,021 of JARHVA010000617.1, read as the reverse complement.
GCGGAGAAAATATCACCTCCC
>JARHVA010000617.1:1667500-1672500 GCA_037957365.1 Torreya grandis | reverse complement strand
TATGAAATAGGCTTGGGAAAAAGCTTTGAGGATCTTCCTTGGCATGTTGGCTAGGTTGTGTGTGTGTGAGAGAGGAAGCTTTGTAAGAGCTTCATTATGTATTGAATATAATTGAGAGTTAATGATAATTGAGAGGATAATTTATGATGAATTCTTGAAGTTTTTATGTGTGTTATGGACAATATAAATTATTGAATCCATTATGTGGTTGGAGGCCACATCAAGTGGTAAAAGATCCTATTAATGACCACATTAATTGGATTCAAGAATCCTTTTGTTGATTCCTAATTATACACCTATTTTACTCGGCATTACACACTTGAGATAAATGGAAAATGTGGATGATAAATTTTCTAATATTCATTATAGCTAGGGAAGGGTTTAGCAGAGATGGATATGATGTAGAAAATGATTGGGACGCACCGATAGAGGGTATGGAAGCTACCTACTACCTCTAGCTCTACCTGAACTAAGGTGAGAGTCCCTTAGCGGTAGCTTGCTCATATGGATTGATTCTTCAATTTAATATCCATGGGGATTTTTGGCATAATGAATAACAAATATGACCAAGGAATAACAAAACTTATTCACTCCACTCGATAAGGGTTACACATAGAATGAATAAATTCACTAAGTTACATAAAAGCTACTGAAGATAGATGGGTATATGACTATAATCTTCATTCTAATTTTTTTTCAAAAATAGGGGTCAAATGGAAAATCCAGTGCTATAATTCAAATCACAATATATAAACACATGTTAAATAGTCAAGATTTATGCACATGTATGTAAATAACACTTAAAATGTTCAGTAAGGTATATTATTTGAAGGGTAAAATAGGGTAGGATAGTTAGATAGTTGTAAAAAAAGAGTGTGGTGTGCTAGTGGTTTTCAAATAGAAGGGATTATTTCAACATTCATCAAATTATTCTTTTGCAAAAATCTATAAAAATCATATGCAAGTTAATGGAAACACCAAGAGTTGTTTAGATTAATTGGTGTTAATGAAATACAAATACCCAAATTATTATTTAAAAATTAAAACATATGCTACATAAAGAATCTCAAATACTTTTTCCTACTGATTTCATAAACCGTCCTACATAAACCATTCATTGCAATGTTTCCTACACTTCAATGGTAACTCCATGTTTGAACCATAAAGTAAGTAGCTAAAGAATATCATGTAGACTATCATCCCCTTTTCATTGCTTATTACTTTAAAGCATGAAAATATTAAATCTTAGTTAAAATGAAGACTTCAAAAGGGCCTTTTAAAACACAAACACAATAATGAGGGTTTTTAATGACTTGAGATGAAAATAAGACCTCTTGACCTTATCTGAACACTTACACACAAGAAATAAGCTAGACAATTTAGGCACTTATATTCAATGAGGGCATAATTTCTCAGTGTAATTTTTGTCACTAACACTAGCTATCACCTAGGAATGTACAACCCTTGTTAGTGTGTAGAGATCCCCATAACACAAGACCAATTTCCAATCCATTTGGCCATTGAGTGAATACTTGAATATTTACTAGAAAATAGCCATGAAAACATAACAAAACAAGGTAGATCGACAAAAAGAGATCAGGAGGATTTGAAAAAAAAACATGATAAAAATGATGACAAGAACTATAAAAATAAGGCCCAAAATAAAGGGGCAATGAAATAACAAATCAAAAAAGCTATAAACTTTACAATATTGTACACAAGTTATAGACTCAATCTAGGAAGTGTTTTAGATGTATGCCATTGACTGCCAGCTCTAGTATTTCATGATTTGAGTCTCTCAAGAAAGTATGTTCCCCAATATGGATGTAAATGGAATAAGGGCCCATTTTTAAGGTATAGAACATGTCATTCTTTCCTTTCTCCTCATGGTTGTTATCCCAAAGTAGAACTAGATCATGTACTTGTAAGGTTCTTGATGTGACCTTCTTGTTGAATATTCTCTTCAGCATTTCCTTGAACTTGAGGTGTCTCTCATGAGATTATCTTTAAATTTTATCAAGCTTAACAATCTAGTTCATCTTGATTTCATAGTGGTTGATTTGTTCATCATCCTCTACATATTGCATGAAATGATAGGTTGGCAACTGTAAATTCATAGGCAAAACTACTTGAGTTCCATAAACAAGCTCAAAAGGGATTTTGCTTGTACCTCTATTAGGTGATATATTATCAGACCATAAATCAAACTTTAACTGTTCACCCCTATTTTTATTTCTTACTTGAAAAGTTCATCTAATTATTTTAAATAATTTATTGTTACTAGATTTTGCTTGCCCATTCCCCTAAGGGTTGTACTCAGAAGCATAAGTCAACATGATCCCATACTCCTTGCAAAATGCCACTAAAGTATTAGATTTTAAATTCATGGAATTATTAAAAATTACTTTGACATGCACACCAAATATACAAATAATCTAATTAAAAAAAATCCTTAACAACTTGGTGTGTAGACTTCATTGTAGGGATCACTTCAATCCATTTCTTGAACTAGTTAGTTGCAACTAGTATCTATTTATGTCTAGTTTTTAACTAATCAAAAATTTCCCCAACAAAATAAATTCCTCATTTTATATATGGCCTTTAATCATCATAGGTTGCAAGGAAGAGAACCAAAATATTTTAGCCTCCCAATAAAGCACTAACATTTCTTGCACTTTCTAACTTTCTAAGCAACATCCTTGAATAGTGATGACCACCAATAACCAGATCTCAAAATTTTATTAGCTATGAAATTAGGTGTAAAATAGATACCACATACTCCACTATGAAAGTCTTTAATTAGGTCAGTAGTTTGTTCTTATACCAAGCATGTTAGGAGAACCCCATCCAGATTCTTCCATGCTAGTCAACTTTCAATCAAGAGGTATTTTTTAGAAACAAGTTCTCATGTGATTATTATCTATGTTACGGGATAATTCATACTCTAAAAGTATTAAATAATTTCTTTATACCATAGAGAAATACTAATTCTACTCAAAGAATCATCAACATTTAAAAAATAGTGTTTGCCTCAATGACATGAAAATTGGTCTGAACCATGAGCTTGGATAGACCCATCCCTCTTACTATCTTGGTGGGTTTAATATCCATGTTGTAATTTTTTAGCTTATTTACCAACGCACATCTCTTCTTGTATGCTTCAATATGAGTTAATATGTCCTTCACCATAGTATGCAAGACATAAAAAATAATCTTCAAACTTAGGATGTAAGCCCTAAACATCTTAATAGCCTTCAGAAGAGTGAAGGCTTATTTTTCCATAATGGTATAGTTTAACTCATTACCTTACATAGATCTTCTAAATAAATTTATAGGTTGCTCCTAATCATCTTCATTCTTTTACAATAAAATAGTAGTAATAGTGTTATATGATGCAAAAGAGAATATCTAGAATTTTTTTGTGTGATTAGAGATTTTAAAGAGAGGGTAGGACTTCAATGATCCTTTGATGTCATTGAATGCTTACATGACATTCCCTTGCCACATGATGATTTGGTCTTTCTTTAGCATGGATGTTATAGGCAACGTAATATCCATAAATTTGGAAACAAACCTCTTCACAAAATTAATTTGTCCAAAGAAGGAATCAATTCCCTTCTTGGAATTCAGGATAGGCACTTTGTCAATGTCTCCTACTCGCTTAGGATCAATCATGACACCATCTTTAGACACTATATTTACTAGTAACTTGGACTTTTGTACTTAGAAGTGACTTTTTTTATGATTAAGAAAAATGTTAAACTCCCTTAATCTAATTAGCGATTTCTCTAGGTGCTCTAAATGTGCCTATTTAGTCTTAGAGTACACAATAATTCATCCTAATACATAAATATGAACTTGTTAATTACCCTTGTGAATGCAATGTACATATCTCAATAAAACATTACACTATAATTCATTAACATGGAAGGCATCCTCATATGTACATATGTGCCCCATGACATTATAAATGTGGTCTTTGATATCTCGTATTCCTTCACCACAACTTGGTTATACCCTAAAAAACCATTTAAAGTGGAAAACATCTCTAATACAATAACATTTTGTAGCATGTTGTCCATGTTAGGCATGGGGTAATTGTCCTTTAAAAAAGCTTTGTTTAAATTTAAAAAATCCACACACAATCGGATGTCACCATTTTTATTTCATATAAATACTAAGTTTACCACCCATAATGAGTACCTAATGGGCTAAATAATTTTTCCATCCCTTAGCTTCTTTAATCCATCCCGCATATTGGTGGCCATGACAGGGTTAAACATGAGAATAAATGGTGTGGATACAATCAGGATGACTCATAGGAGCTAAGTTGTTTTCAACTAGAGGATAAAGATGTGGCATGGATTTTTTGGGTAAAACATTTGTTTTTTGTTCGATATTACCCAATGTGAAGGGGTGGTGCCATTTTGGGTCCTGTTTGTTTTTTTCTCCATGAATTTTTATATATGTATTCTATTCTTGCTTAGTTTGGTAGGGTAGGCTAGTTTGGTGAGATGGGCTTGGTGAGAAGAATTTGAGGAGCCTCCATGGCATGTTGGCCAAGTTATGTCCATGTGTGAGAGGAAATTTTTTATGATCTTGATTATGCATTAACTTTAATTGACAGTTAATTAAAATTGAAAAGATAATTTGTAGTGAATTCTTAAGCTGTTTATGTATTCTATTGAGTATATGGATTTTTTAATCCATTATGGGGTTGGAAGCCACATTAAAACATCAAATAAATAAATAATTTAGATAACAATATCCATTCAAAACATAACAATAAAAACCATAGTAACCTTCTAATTGCTTTCCCTTACTATTCAATTTTATCTATTATTATTCATTCTATAGTAGTGTCATGTCTCTAATAAGAATTATGGTTTAACAATGTAAAATGATGAATCATTTGTAGTCAATTTAGATCAATAAATTTTTTTCTTATGTATAAGTATAAATATGATGAGGACTTTTGCAAGCTAATAACTTAAAATTTA
>JARHVA010000617.1:1617500-1662500 GCA_037957365.1 Torreya grandis | reverse complement strand
GTATTTTGGTCTTCTTGACATGATCAATTATGTCAAATTGCTGAATTGGACTAGGAATAGAGGAAAGCGTTTCAACCTTTTGCATTTTAGGAGGGATGGGAAGAGGGCTAGTTTGCAAAATTGAAGTAGAAGGTGAAGGTGAAATTGATGTACTTACATTTTGGGTGATCACCAAATCCTTTGACTAAAAAGGTAGAGTGGTTCCATGCTTAGAAATTGTAATTACTAGTTGAGGTTGCTCTTCTGTCTTCCCTTTATCAACTTGCTAGACTGATTAGTTCTTAGACTTGATAAACACTACATATGGTCCATCAATAGCTTCTCCTTTGCTTCCAAGTTCATCCTGGTAGTTCAAGAAACCAATGTGAGAGTCACCAACTAATTCTTCTTGATCCTCTATGTAGAGATCAGAGTTATTTTCTTGTTCAAACCTAGGTTGGAAAGAGAAAGCGTGTTCTATTTCCAAATATCCAACTACTGAGTTGGTTGGAGGAGCTTCAAGGGCAAGTTTCCCTTATTGGGGAGGAAGATGATCTGGTTGCCCTTGATTTCTAGCAGCATTGCCTTGATATGACTGATTTGGAAATGTACTTCTTGGCATATCTTTGTATGAAGGAGCAATAGACATTCCTTACACCTTTTGTCTTTTCAAGGCTTGCAGTTCATTTTTCAGCTTTTGTACCATTAGATTAGTGGTTCCTGTAGATGAATATTCAGAAGATGATGAGGATCTATTTCTGTTTGGATCTCTTCTTATCTTCCCTGCTAAGAAGAGATCATCTTCTACCTCAGTGGCCAAAAGTTGAGCTACATCAAGATCTATTTGATTAGAATGTCTCAAAAGAAAACTTACTTCAGGTAACTGAGAATTAATGAAGAAGCATTTGAGATTCTAAGCTATAGGTTGAGTTATTACAAGAATTCTATTCCTCAATTTGTCAAATTTGGCTATGACGTACCTCATTGGTTCATGAGGCTCTTTCTTCATCTGTGTAAGTTGAGCCAGAAGAGCATGTGCATCTTTTGTAGGTTTGAATCTGGTTTCAAACTTAGCTTTGAGGGTATTCCAATCAGTTACTGACCGAGCCTATAGATGATAAAACTAATCTACAGCAACACCTTGTAATGTTTCTACAAATAACTTGACTGTTACATCTTCAAATTCTACTCCAATTACACCACAAGCTATGCTGAAGGCTGCAATGTGTTCATCAGGATGAACTTTTCCATCACCATAGAATTTGGTGAAATTCTTCCTTGAACTTCATGGAAGCTCATGTAGAGGTGGAGTAAGATTGAGAGGACCAAAAGCATTACCCCAGGGGCCTTGAACTACCATTATAGGACTATGAAAAGGATGGATAACAAATCTTAGGGGGGTAATTATTGGCAAAGTTTTATCAATAGCAGAAGTGGATACTTCATCTGGCAACGGAGATCTTACTTTAGTAGGAGGAAAGATCTTGGTTCATTGGAGATGAGATGGTGAAGGAAACAGATTGAAATCACTTTCCTGTACCAACTCAAATATAGGATCAACAATGCCTTTAGCCCTTTGGCTTCATGTATAACTTGAATCTACCAGATTGTGAAACAGAAAAGGAAATAATTAACCTTGCTTTAGTTTGAAGCTTGAGGCTTTAAACTACGCGTTCTTTCTTGGTTAGAGTGGAGGTGAATGGTAAGGCTATAAATGGATAATGGGTTATATATGAAATAGATTCGCCAGAGTCTATAATGGATAAGGGTTATAATGATAATGGGTAAGACACAAGTGATGTTTCAATCTGAAACTTGATTCCAAATTACAAAAAATTATGTATATCCCTAGTGGAGTCACCAAAAATTATTGGTTGAATATTTTGTCGATCAACATATTGATAAACAAAATAGGTCTAATCAGCCAAAGTAAGAATATTATTCATCCAAATGTGTAGGTTTACCACATCAAAAAGGGACTAGTCTCTCCTCTCATCAAGGGGAGGTTCCCTATATATATATATATATATATATATATATATATAGAAAATAATACTCAAGGGTAAGACAAACCATCCATCTCTCTTTTTTTAGAGATGATGCATGCAGATCAAAGGAGAAATTCAAGGAAAATGACAGAAAGCATTCCTCTTCTTTTAGAAGTACTATTTAGCAAGCCACAAGAATACTCCAGGTAGTAATTACAAAATGTAACCAAGGACGTAACAACTAGCAAATTGAGATGCAACACAAAGTCTCAAATTGAATTGACCAAGAGTGAGATACGAAGGAAAATGAGGGCACAAAGTCATCCTAAGGTCCTTTACATAGAAATGAAAAGAAATCAGATTGAAAGGAAATTATGGGGGCACAAAGTCTCTCCACAATTGACTTCAGGCCACCTTCCTAACTAATTTCACTAATCTTGCTTGTTGAATTAAAGGAATGGAAAATATATTAAGGAAAAAGACATAGGAACAATTTCTCCAACAATAAAGATATCACAGCACAAAGTCTAAAAAGTCACTTGCTTTCTTATTCCAATAAAAAAATATGATCAACAATCTGATCTCAAAGTCTCAGTAATGTATTTCAATTTGGGCAGACTTTCATTTTTGATTGTCAAAAAGATATATATTTACAATAAAAGAGAGTCCTTTATATAGCCTCTTGAAGAAGGACTCAAGAATAGTAACACATCATGTTGCATTGAAATTTGTTAAGAAGACAGGCTAGAATTTAGGAGCATCTACCCATTTGCTTTTCTCAATGCAGAGAAACAAGTCATGCTATTGAAAGTTTGCATCTTTCAATGTCCACCTAGAGATCTGATCCTTCTTCATCATTCCTACTTTTTTGGTTAATTGAATCAAGTCTTGGATTAAATTTGATGTTTTGTTCCTTAGTCGCTTCTTATTGATCTTGGCCTTAAAGCCTTTGAATGTATTTGGGTCTGCACTTTATAAGGATCAGTGGCCATTTCATTCTCATAACTTTGACGTCTGTGGGCACATCACTACATTTTCAATAGCTAGTTTGTTGTTCTTGAATTTGATGTCTTTAGGTGCATCACCCCTTGGTCCTTCTTTGGTTTTCCTATTTTACATCCTCCCGAAGGGAAGGTGACCCTACAACTTTGGGGAAGTTTCCTTTAAGTTGGTAGCTGAGAGTCCCCCTCAAGGGCACCTGCCCTTCAGGGTCCTTCAGTTGCCTTTTCTTTGGAGTCTCTTGTAGACATTCCTATGGGATTTTTCCATGGACACTTTCCCAAAGAAAAAAAGTCTGTAGACATTTTCTTGCAGACAAAATGGACAAAAATTTCACAAAATTGTTGCTTTGTTCTGTCTCTTTGGAAATTTCTTCAGGCTTTCTGCTTGCAGCTTCTTTCTTGAATTCCTTCAGAATTTTTGTCTGAAGGAATTCCTTCAAACAAAAATTCCAAAAGAATTGTTTCTTGCCTTAGTCTTTTTTGACTTCCTTAAACAAAAATCCAAAAGAACTACCTTTGCGGCTTCCTTGAAAATGACCCTTCCGAAGGGTGATTTTATTGACCAAGTGCCCTCCGCAAGGGCACTTGTCCTTTGGGAGACTCTTTTGAACTTTTTCTTTGAACCACTCTTTTGAACCAATTGTTGAACCAATCTTTGAACCATGCTTTGAACCAAGATTTGAACCAAGCCGATGATCCCTTTGATTTAACCAAGCCGATGAACCAAGCTTTGAACTAAGCTGATGAACCAAGCTTTGACCAAGTGGATGAACCATTTGATGAACCGACTAAGTGAACCATTTAATTGATCCAAAGCATTAAACCAACTATTGAACCAAGATTTGGTTCAATGGTTCATTCCCTTTGATTTGGCTAAGTCCTTTGGAAATTCCTTCATTGAACCAAACGCATTGAACCTGTTGAACCTTGAACCCGATGAACCTTTGAACCAAAATGGTTTAATGGTTCAATGGTTCAAGCCTTCTTCTCTTTGATAAGTGTTTTGAAGCCATTGAACCTTAAACCTTGATGAAGCACTTAACTCTTGCTAATGACGTTGAACCTTTGAACTTGTTGAACTCGTTGAACCAAAATGGTTCAAGGTTCAATACTTGAATGGTTCAATGGTTGCATCCTTGCTTAGATGCTTGCTGATGGACATTTTTGACTGAAACAAGGTGTTAAACTAGTCTCAAAAATGACTAAGTTTTGGAAACTGATTCTTTTGATTGAACTCGCCTGCATAAACCTTTAAACCTGTAGAAACCAAGTCCATAGTTTTCTCTAAGCTTAAAAGAGTCCGTAGATTTCAACTTGTAAAGCCCATTGAACTTGGCCTGTAGAGTATGTAAATTCAAGCCTGTAGAGTCCGTAGATTCTTGAGAAGCTTGAAAAATGAGGAATTTCACTGCCCATGACAAATTTTAGAAAGGGAAGAGACAATTTTGGTCTGTAGGACCAAAATAGTTCAAATGTTGTCCCAAAAATGAGTGATATTTTTGGGGGACAACACACACCAAACTCGTGGTCATTGATTTAATACTATCTTACAAAATACTCATAGGTCACCCATTGACACATCATATGAGGGATATCATCTCCTTAGGTATTTAATGTATTAAATTCATTCATAATGGAAAACAATACAAACATGAGGCTGATCCCAATCCATGGAGTATACCAATACCAAATCCCAAATATTAATATCAGATTCCAACCATTCCATGAATTAACAATAGACCTCTAATTGAATTTGTTAACATGAATCTATATTTATAGGTCACTCTCATTGATTATGATGATGCTGAACATAATGAATTACAAAATTCTTGTAATAATACTAAATTACCTCCTTACATTTTAGAGTGGCTTCTTTCTTATCTAATTCCACATGATCATACCATCCCTCTAATTGATTATATCACTGAAATTTCTCCTCCATGTAATGCACAAAAAATTTCTTACATAGAAGATGATTTTACATGTGATGAGTATGGAGTGCCAAAATTATTTTAAGATCATTTAACAATTTATCACTAACAATTTAGTGATTTATGCACATCTAATTTTTATTATCTCTTAGAAAAAAATGCATGCACTATTTCCCACACATGATGATAATTATGTCATGACCCAACCTCAATAACGAGAATTAGATTTACAACACTATCTAGACATTATCCAGAATAAATACCTCCAACTGTGATGTTCATGTCATTCACATATCAATTTATATTTAATCAATACATTAGGGTAATGTATCTTCCATTTATCCTACACTAATAAACATCCTATGGGTACTTGAACAAATCTCAACTCGAGAAAACATGGAAAGTTCTGACCTTTCTACACTTTCTATGTAACCAAATAATATACCAATTTTTTGTCCTTATCATAATTCCATATAAAAAACTTGAGTATACCCACCTCAATCCAATTAAAAATCCAAATTTAGCTTAGCTTAAAACACCTATAACAAATCTAGTTTATATGCAATCAGAAATGTATCATGTCAATAAATCAATCTTGACTTAGAGAAGATAAAGCATACCTTCACTTTTGACTTAGAATACATTTGTTATGCAAGGTAATGACTAATATGGAGATCCATTAGACCTAATTAGGGATTCAATTATCATAATATACTATGCTAAGGAGGGTTCCAAAGTGTCTTGACTATCACAATCACACAATAGCCCTAAGGGGGTCTTATGTTTTGATATTTCACTTATTCTAATAAAAAGAAATTAAATCTAATCTAGTGCTCACCAATGCTTGTGGAAAAAAGTGGGAGTTATAAACTAAACATGCATAGAAGACATATAAAAACATCAATGTATATAGAATCCTAATGCATGGAAGAGAAGCACAACTGCATTATCTATCTACTCTTACAGAGGAAAAATAAAGTTAGGAATACTTACCTTTGAAGAAGAACTCACTGAGCTTAAATCTCTCCCTTGATGAAGGTGATTCACAAGATATTTTTGTGATATGTAGGGATAATAAATACAATTCAGCTCTAGGATACAAAACCTATCCATGCATCCAAAAGGCTTGTCCATAAGACAAGATCCGTATCTCTAGAGAAAGTATGGAACCCTCAGATTTATTACTCAAGTAGAATGGCTAATAAGTAGATGTTCATTCACACTAATTATTATTCGCTTCTCTCTTATCAAATGGTTGTAAATTAACTTGTATATATAGGTGGATCTCACCCTAAATCCTTCTGAATATGTCAGTTATATGGGTTGAACCTAGTCAACCTTGTGTGTTTCTGGGAGATTATTCACTAGGTAAGTAGCTATGTCAACCAATGGGTTAACAAGATCCAAAGTGAAAAATACCCCAAACTAGTACAATTTTGATCTAGTGGACCATATACAATAATATAGGCTAAAAATATATACAAGGTCAACCTAGTGAACATAGTATAACCAACTATCAAAAAGGGGATGAGGCAAGGTATATGAGGATAATGATGTGATAAATTATTGGAATGGGTGAAAATAAGAAGAATAAGCTTAGGGTAAATAGTTTTAGGAGACCATGTGTAGATGGTAAGTGGAAAAAGTGATAACAATCTCATGAAACACCAATGGTCTACTCACCCTTTTCCTGGTGTACCCTCGAGGTATGCACGGAGAGAGATTGAGACTCGACGGATTACTACAAGATACAAAGTGTTAGTAAGTGATAAAAGTTTGAAAATATTATGTGTATACATACGACCCACTTAATGCTCATCACATGTCATGCTACCTAAGTGTGCAAGGATGAGTGTAATAAGTGTACAATTGGGAACCACTACTCTTAAATGGCACCTTTTCTAGGGATATTATTAGAACTTTTATTGTTGGGGACTCTTGTAGAAGGTTTTATTTATTGATATTCTCAAGTTATATGTCAATAAATATTTTATGCATTAACCTCAACACTTTAATTTCAGACAAAGTTACTGATATTATCTAATGTGTTTAATATTTGAGGTTATTTGAGCGTACTTTTCCACTTTCGGTGATCAACTATGTAGCACTTCATTAGGGAAGTTGTTAGGGACTTGAAAGATTTGTTAAATAGACATATGATAATTTTTTACAAGGAGCTATAAATTTGTCATGTTTTAATGTGGTTTCCCCTTTTGAACATAAATCTAGATATTTACTATCTTTGGGTTTGTATCTCATCATTGACTTTAGCAAGGTATAATTTTAGTTTGTGTCACTACATGTTTGTAACCTGTTCTATTCTATAAGTTTTATTCTATTGGTGACTCCAACATATCATCTATTTTCAAGGAAGATCAGTGCCCATTTTTATATCTTATTTTATATTTGAGTGTTTTATTATTTGAAAAGCTATAAGGATTGAGCTCATCCTTCAAAGGTGACTCATAAAAGCATCTTGTCTCACCCTTAAGTGTTCATCAAAGAAGAAGGAGATAAGTTTGGAGGCCAATTGAAGGACAAAGCTCTGCTACAAAAGAGTGTTTAGACTATCAAGATCTAATACACATGATTTTTTTTGGTTGAACTTACTATTATTAAAGATTATCATAGATCTCCTAATCATTTAGAGACTTATAGTCTAATTGACTATCCAACACCTTTTTAACCAACAAAATCTCCTACTAGGTCTGGTCCACCAAGTCTACCACACTCACCCCCTCACAACCCTTTATCATCTCATTTTGAACCCATCACTAACCCAATCATGAGGCATAGGGATCAAGATGAGACTGAACATCATGTATTTAGGATTCCTAGATTTAGACTAATTAATTTTTATCAAATGGAAGATTATCTTAATGAGGTACCCAATGAAGTAAAGAATCACTTTCCTAAGTTTCAATGGAATAATGCAATGATTGGTGATAAACACTTGAGGTCTATTCAAATTATCAAAGAAGATTATGAGGTTAAGCATGAGGATGTTTACATTAAGCTATTTCTACATATACTAGAATAATATGCTTGTCAGTGGTTCAATTCCCTCCCTCATGGATGCATTGATTCATGGGAAGAAATGAACAATGTTTTCAAATTTTAGTATCGTGATAGAATTGATACTATGTTTCTTTTGGAATATTTTTAAAACATATAAAATAATCCTAATGAGTGTGTGTAGGATTTTAATATAGTGTTGAACAAGAATATGATGAGGTTGACTAAAAACATTAGGCCTAATGATAAAACATTCTTGATTAAATACTATGATGCATTTGACATGAAGGGTGCTTGCTACTTGAGGGACAAGGCTACTATAGACCTGAGATTGGAATTTAATATGGCCATCCAAATTGAAAACAACATAAATAATGTTGGCAAACCTATATACAAGCAGGTTGATGTAAAATTTGTTAATCCTTAAAAAATCACTCCAATAAAACAACCAACCTTGAGGAAATTGTGGAAACTTTGGCCTCCACTATCAATGAATGTCATACAAGTTGGCCACAGATTAGAAAGGGATACCTCATGGGTATACAAGTCAGGAAAAAACTCCAAATCATAATCAATCACAAGGGAGGCTTGTATTTTACATTAGTGATAATGATAGAGGAATGAAACCTACCCAAAATTAAAAAAATTATAATAGAGGGGTTGGAAAGGAAGTGCCTAATCTATTAAATGCCAAAGTGTATATTGTAAATTGTGACCTTGACATTGATTATTGTGATACATGCTTCCTTCCCCATTGTCCATGTGATACTGCTAAATGAATTTTTGAGCATGTAGAAGAACCTAAGCCTACATCTGAAGATGATGAAATTTGGATGATTGATTATCAAGTCTCCTAAAGAAAATTATCTACATGTATAGAATTGCTAAATTCTACTACAATTGATCAATTTTGTAGTGTGTAGTCAAAAAGATGAGTGTCCCAACATCTGATTTTGTTTATGATGTTAATATGACATAAACACATGATTTACACAATCATGATTTCAAATTTTTAGGATAAATGATAAATTAGAAATATGATGGGGGAATTCCTTTAGTTGAGGGTATGTAGCTAATAATTAATGCAGTAATTGACCAAACGAAAGAATATAATTTGAGAAATTGGCAACAAGGTGCTACTCCTCATCACACTACTCCTACAAATCCAAGGGCAGGGGATGTAAGTAAGGAAGTTAATAAAACTACAATAGTCCTTATTCCTTCCAAGATAACACTTGTTTCACAAGTTATAAAAAAAAAGGTATTATGGCTAAGAATATAGTAACATTTGTTGTCTAATATTCTTAAGGGTGTGAATGATGTCATAACAAATCCACCTTTGAAAATTGTTGTTAAGCATGATAATTCATCTCAGCCTATTTTATGTATGACTTTAATGGTTGTATTTCATTTGAAAGTATTGTAACCCTTCCTAAAAATATTCCCATTATTTATTATAACATGTGTGATATGGCTCAAGTGTTGAGTAAGATGAAAATCACGAAGGAACTTGAAGAATTATTACAAATACCTGGATATATGAAGAGGGAATTCAAGTATTTTGAATTTAGTGAGAACACAACTTCTAATGAGAGAAAATTCACCCCCAATAATCTCATATGATGATGAATAATTAGATGAGGTTATTGAACCAGCTTTGGAGGTTTATTTTGGGACTGCACTAATAGAGAGTCAATTGAATGTGGATATGTTTTACATAACCCTACAGATTAATGGCTTGATTTTTCACAATTGCATGTTTGATTCTAGAACCTCTTACAATGTGATGCCCTTGGGTGTTCTTAATGAGCTTGGAGTTAAAATTATATCTACATTTGGCAATTATTATGCCATGGATTCATGAGAGGTACCAGTTGTTAGACAAGTTAAAGGGTTGGTAGTGTATTTGGAAATTCATCCAGGTAAGCTATTGAATATGGAAGCGGTCCTTGTTGATTACCTTCCTAAGTGGGTAATGTTGTTATCACAAAAATAGGATGTCGGCATGGGTGGTAGTGTGGAAATGGACCTTTCTTATGCCACCATTTCTTTGAAGGGTAAGATGGTCAAAAAATTTAGAGATATAAGATGTTGCATGTATTTAAAGATATGAAAAGAGATCTAAATGAAGTGATTTACATGGATATGGAGCTGGGTAATTTTGTTGGAAATGTTGATGTTGTTGAACAACTAGTTGATCTTGATGTTAGGTTTGAAAAATAAGGTGATGTTTGGAAAATGTATTTTGACGGGGCTTGCTCTAATCTTGAAAATAGAGCTGGGGTTGACTTCTATGCCCCAAATAATAAATGTTTTAAGTTTTATTTCAAGTTGTTCTTTAAGTGCATAGATAATACTGTTGAGTACGAGGCACTCTTGCTTGGTTTATGAATTATCCATGAACATGGAATGACAAGTCTAATTGTAAATGGTGATTCAGAGCTAGTGGTTAAGTAGCTTTGCAATGCTTATGATACAAAAAATAAATGGTTGAAACAATATAAGAATATTGTATGGGATTTTATAGAGTTTTCTGATGCTTTCAATATATTTTATCATGAAAAAATTTTCAATAAAGAAGATGACAAACTTGCAAGGATAGGTGTTTAGTTTGAAATTAAAAATATGAACCCTCATTGTCAGTATCAAGTGGAGGTGTTGTTTTGACCTTGAATTCTAGACAATAGCCATCATTGGTAAGTTTTTGATGATGATGATCAGATTAAAAGGTTTCTAAATTGTGAAGCTAAGTTTCAAGATCATATTATAGACTTGAAATCCATGTTTCAAACCTATGATGGGAAAGAAACCTTTTTCGTGAAAGATATAATTTAGCTGAAGATGAATGCTCTCCCTAGGGGATTTGTGAGTTTAGAAGAATCTTTTTAAAAATTAGACCAAATCAAGACTCTAGATATTTTTATCTCAAAATATGTGAATGAATGCACATGGGGCTCTAACAAGCATTTATATAATAGCTTGTTGGCTACTCACCTAAGTGCAATAGATAAATAAACCTATATGCAGTTGCTAAATAAGTACCAAGATTATTTGGATTGGTCTTATTTCAAGTTGAAAGCACACAAGGAAGATTTGTTTATATAATTTAGCTGAAGATGAATGCTCTCCCTAGGGGATTTGTGAGTTTAGAAGAATCTTTTTAAAAAGTAGACCAAATCAAGACTCTAGATATTTTTATCTCAAAATATGTGAATGAATGCACATGGGGCTCTAACAAACATTTATATAATATCTTGTTGGCTACTCACCTAAGTGCAATAGATAAATAAACCTATATGCAGTTGCTAAATAAGTACCAAGATTATTTGGATTGGTCTTATTTCAAGTTGAAAGCACACAAGGAAGATTTGTTTCAATGTGTCATCCCATTGCACCCTGACAACAAGCCTTTTAGGTAGAAGTAAATGCCTATTAAACCCATCTTAGCCACTAAGATATGGGATGAGTTAAAGAAGATAAGGGATAGTGGAATTATTTAAACCATTAGGTATTTGTCATGAGTGGCAAACTTAGTCCCTATACAAAATAAAAATGGGAACATCCAATTTTGTGTGGAGTTTTTAAATTTGAATAAAGCTTATTTAAAGGATATTTACCCCCTACCTAATATGGATAACCTATTGTAAAGTGTTACTAGATTAAAAATGTTATCTACTTTAGACGGTTTCTCAGGGTATAGTTAGGTTATGATGAAGGAATCTGAGAGACCTAGGATTACATTTACAATGCTTGGGGAGCATATGTTTATATGAGGATGCCTTTCAGGTTAATGAATGTCAGCGTAATTTTTTAGTGAGCTATGGGCATCACTTTTGTAGGGGTGATTAATAAGTTTATAGCTATGTATTATGATGATATTACAGTGTACTCTAATAATAGAAAGGAACATTTAGAGCATCTAGAGAAAGTGTTCATTATATTTAGGGAGTTTGGCATTTCACTTAATCCTAATAAGTATCATTTTCGAGTACAAAAAAGCTACATTTTTAGAACACATAGTGTCTAAGGATGGTGTCATAATTTACCATGAGAAAGTATAAGCCATCAACAAAGTGCCTATCCTATAACAAGAAAGGAATTTAGTCATTGTTTAGACAAATCAAATTTGTAAGATGGTTTGTGTCTAACTTTATAGAGATCACTCTATCTATCACGTCCATGTTAAAGAAAGACTAAGACATCAAGTGGGAGGAGAAGACCATGAAAGAATTTAAAAACATCAAAGGAGCCTTGGAGTATGCCCATGTCTTGGCCAACCCTGATTACACTAAAGAATTTCATATACTCTATTTTACATCACATAATATTGTGCCTATTGTCTTGTTGCAAACGAATGATGACTGTCATGAGTATCCCATAACTTTCTTTAGCAAAGTTATGCAAAGTTCTGAATTGAACTATAACATTATGGAAAAACAAGATTTTGTTCCCTTAGAGGTTTTTAAAATGTTTGGTTCTTATATTTTAAGTATAAATATCGTTGCATATATTCCACATGCAATGGTGAAGGACATCTTGACTTAGTTGAAGCATCATGTAAGAGATGAAGGTGGATCAACAAGTTGAAAGAGTATGACATGGAACCCATAAGCCAGTGAGAGGGATGCATCTAGCCGTGCTCATGGCTAAGACCAATTTACAAGACTTTGAGGTAAACACTATTATTCCTAATATTAGTGAGTCTTTGGATAGAATTAACATCTCTCCATGGTATGAAGACATTGTTTACTATTTGCAAAATCTGAATTGTCCCCCTAGCTTGGATAATAATCAAAGAAGAACTCTCAATCTTGTTTCCAAAAGTATCTCTTGACTAAAAGTGGATTAACATGGAAGAATCCAGAAGGTGTTCTCCTAAGATGCATGGTAGAAGAAGAAAATACCAATTTGATTGACGACATCCGTAGTGCAGTATGTGGTCGTCACTTTACACCTAAAGTCATAGCTCATAAAAATTTGAGAGCTAATTATTGGTGATTGTCACTATTCAAGGATGTTGTTCATAAAGTTAGAAAGTGTGATAAATGTCAACATTTTTAGATAAGGTTAAAAGGTCTTGGTTCTCTTCCCTTGTACCTTGTAATGATTGAAGGCCCATTTAGACAATGGGAAATGGATTTCATTAGGAAAATCACCGATTCATCAAACACTGGGTATAGATGGATATTGGTTACAACTAACTAATTCAAAAAATGGGTTGAGGTGGTTCCTAAAAAGAAGGATACACATCAAGTGATTATTTAGTTTCACTTGAATCAAATTATTTGTATATTTGGTGTGCATGTCAAGGTAATTACTGATAATGTCATGTGTTTTAGAACTAAACCTTTGGTAGCATTATGTAAAGAGTATGGGATCATATTAACATATGCTTCCAACTACAACCCTCAATGGAATGGGCAAGCAGAATCTAGTAATAAGAACTTACCCAAAATAGTTAGATGAACTTTGGAAGCAAACACAAAGAAGTGGGGTAAATAGATGAAGTTTGCCTTGTGGGTTGATAGGATTATGCCTAAGAAGGCTACAGGCAAAATTCACTTTTAGCTTGTTTATGGATCTCAAGCTATCTTACCCATGAATTTGTAGTTGCCAACCCATAAATTCATTAAACATCTAAAGGAAGATGTTGAAATTAACCATTATGAAATCAAAATGACTCATACTATTGAACTTGATGAAAACTAAATAGAAACTCATGAAAGACCCACAAGTTCAAGGAAAGACTCGAGAATATTTGATAGAAATGTTCCTCGAATGACTTTTCAATTAGGTGATTTGGTTTTACTTGAGGACAATAGGCATGAGGAGAAAGGCAAGCATGGAAAATTTGATGCCTTATGGATGGACCCCAATTCCATTGACTATAGGATTGGGGAACACACTTTCTTCTTGAGAGATTTGGATGGTGAAATACTAGAGCTGTTAGTTAATGGCAAACATCTGAAACATTTTCTTGATTGACTTCAAAAATATGTAAATTATTGTATAGTGTATAGTTTTGTTTTTTTATTTCCCCTGTGCATGAGGCCTCATTTCTATAGTTCCTTTTGTCATTTTTATCGTGTGTTCATTTTTAGATCCTTATGATTTGATTTTGTTGGTTTGCCCTTATCTAGTTGAGATTTCATGGGTGTTTGTTATGAATTTTTTGAAAATTTGACTTTGTGGCCCAAGGGATTGGCACTTGGTGTTGTTTTCTAGGGTTCTTTGCACACTTGCAGGTGGTGTACATCCTCGAGCAAGAGCCAATGTTAGTTCCCAAACTTGCACTAAGCAGTTTGTGCCTTGTTTACGAATATTAGTTCTTGAATGTCTAATTGTTGCCCCCGTTTTGTCAATGTGTACCTGAGTCATAAAATCTATTTCCCACTCTTGCATTTTCCTTGTGAATATCCCATAAAACTTGGGCTCAGCTAACATATAACATTTTGTGTTTTATAATGAGTTTGGTTGCAGAGTCCATAAAACTCCAATGTTTATGGAGATATGGAAAAAAAAAAAAAAAAAAACAATGTGTAAAATCCATTTTAAAAAAATACGGGTTGTAAATTGTGTGTTAATCTTCGGAACCTCAATACCACATTTTTGAAACGCTAGCTAATACTGAAAGATCTACATAGGAGGGAATAGAAGCTCAAAAAAATTTGAGTCCACGCCATAAGGAGAAAGTTCCACGTGAAAAATCAAACAATAAAACAAAGTCTTAAGAAGGGTAGAGATTTTGAGGTCAATTGCAACTTGCATATTGTAAAGTCGCAATTTGTCTACCGAGTTCCCGGTGGGAAT
The DNA here is from genome assembly GCA_037957365.1 of Torreya grandis. NCBI lineage: Eukaryota > Viridiplantae > Streptophyta > Pinopsida > Cupressales > Taxaceae > Torreya > Torreya grandis. The sequence goes on along the minus strand of JARHVA010000617.1, from coordinate 1,647,776 downwards.
ATATGGTAGGGAAGACACATGCCAAACACAAATCTTAAAAATACTTGTTTCAATTTGCTCATTGACTTCCGAAGCCCATGGAAGAGGAAAGTGTTGACCAGTTCACGTGGGAGGTTAGACTGAAACGTAGATTTAAAAAATAAAAATAAAGCGTGGGACCTAGCAAAGACATTCAAAATAACAAATTTTAAAGGCAATGCAAATACCAAAGAACGTCGATGTGGATGCATGGGCCCAGGTAAAATGAAATGGCGGAGCTTCCAAGGGAAATTACAATTTACAATTTGGAATTGCAAACTTGCAATTTGACTCCCGAGATCCCATTCTCGAGGAGAATAAAGTGCTGAGATAAACCGTGGAAAATACATTTTGACAATTTACAAATTGTAAAATGCAACCCTATGCTACAGTTCCTGTGATTGATGGTAAAGTGCAAGTGGAAGTCAACATGGAGAACCACTCGATGGAAATATCTGAAAAAAAATGCCTATCAAACAAAGCGATAAGGCACACTGTTCAAAAGTTCATTGGAGGCATAAATAATTCCACGTATCCTACGCAGGTTAAATGGTACCAAAATAGATCTTGATGGTTCTTCATCCGTTTGACTCGTGCAGTAGGAGTACGCTGCTGCTAAGAATATGGATTTGCGTGGCTGAAGTTCTAAAGGCTATATGGATTTGTGTGGCTGGTATAAGGATTTATATTTTCGAAAGAATGAACAAATTTCCCCCATAAAACGTGTGGTTGAACCTGCAGTGGATAAGATGGCAGGGTCCTAAAAATCTAACTTGAAGATCAATGGTGTTCTAATTGTCAAGTCTGAGCGTGTGTATTGTGCAAAGCCGCATCAAGGAAAGGGGAGTAAACTTTAAGATGCACATGAAGCTGCAAAAGAAGTTAAACTCAAAATAATGCCAAAGGATTCCGACCTTGATGTATCATCTACATCTATGAAGCCTCTTACAGCAGCTGCACAGGCTAAACGAGAATGGGCATGCTCTGCAACTATCCTACAGTTTCTTCAAAATGAAGAAACTTCGAATTCTATTCCTATTTTTATGTCAAGCCCTTCAACCATCCAAGAAACTAGTTCACATCGTAGCTCACCTCTCCAATTACATTCCGGTAGTGTGCCACATGAGGATAGTAAGAACGCCTTTGATTTTGTGGAATGTGGAAGCCCTAGAGGAAATGTTCAACAGATGGTTTCAACTTATACAGTGGATATGGTAGTAAGCGAAAAGGATAAAATTTTCTCTGAACGGAAATCTATTGGAGGAGTGCTTAGTGGAGATACAGAAGTAGCTATTTCCAGGGACACTTTTGATGTAATGCTGGAAGCATTATGAAGGAGTAAGGAAATTATTGGTCTAGCATCTTGCCATGATATAGATTGTGCCTAATATTGCATCGCCAGCGATATTGTGGAACTTCTTTTTCAGAGGTTGGAAAATGTATCGAATTTCCATTGGAGAATTGACTTATTCTTTCTATTAGATTCAATAACTCAATGTTCGCACAGCCAGAATGGTATTGCCGGAGCTTCATTTATTCCGACGATGCAAAGTGCTCTCCCACGATTGTTAGCTGCTACTGCTCCACCTGGAAGTGGTACATGAGAAAATCGTCGCCAATGCCTTCAAACTTTGAGACTCTGGCTGGAAAGAAAAATACTTCTTGAACCTATTCTGCATCAATACGTGAATGGTATTGGATCATAAAATGATGATAAATCTGGTTGTATTTTACCAATACATCCTCGAGGGAAATCTGGTTGTATAATAAATCTGGTGTTGATGACCCAATGAGGGAAATCGCAGGCAAGCTTGATGAGTGTGGCAGTAAGGCAACTTTTCAATTTCTAGGTTTCTCTATGTTAAATGTCTTTGAAGATGAAGAAGAGTCGTGTGCAAGTGACTGGAAGAAAAGTCAACTCAAATGGAGGTCTGCGGAAATTTCAATGAGGGATACAATTTTGCATTTTTGCAAATGTGCAATTTGCAAATTACACTCGGATGTCCGTCACCCACAAGTCAACATGAGTCAAAAGGCAAAGTAGAATTTACAATGCCAATTACAACTTTGAAAAGTTACAAATTGTAAATTGTACTTGAAGTTCCCATGTCTACAGCTCAACTTTTGAGGGCAATTGCAACTCTAGATTGCAAGTAGTAAAATTGCAAATACAAATGTGCCACTGACCTCTGAATTTGTGCCAACTTGCAAAGCTACAATTGGGGTTTGAAAAATCACCATACAAAGGAGATGCAAAATTGCAAATGGGACCCAAAGTTTCATAAGTTAAAAAGGGATAAAATAATGCACTTAAGCTCCATAAAAGTTTGGTGGAAACCCTAAAAAGTCAAAGGGGAAAAAGCAAATGTGTAAAAGGCATATTGAAAGCAAAAGGCAAAAAGGTAAAATAAACTAATTGTTGTAATTTCTAATATCTTGCTTGTGTTGAAAACCTCCATGGAAGAAAAATGCTACAGGGTTTGTGAAGCCAAGGTGGGCTATTGGAAGGAAAATTTCAAAATGGCCATGGATCTTTCTTTGCTTCTATCACAACTAGAAAATTCTAATGCCATAATGACAAAAAATGGAGAAATCTTTGGTTTACACAAGGAAGAAGGCAACTGTCTAGAAGATTCTAGATGGGAAAATTATTAGGTGAAGACATGACCAAGTGGTTACACAAAAGGACAAAGAGTTGGTTTTGCTCCTAAGGTAATATTCTCCCTTAAGCCCAAGTCCAATAGATTTCTACCCCAAAAAATAAAGGGTTTGTTTCAAGTCTTCATCATGACAAGGATAAGAAGTTGCTCAAATCATTCCATTGCAAAATCATGAGCTTCCAGGCATGACAAAGGGCATCTTCTAGCTGAAGCATATTCCAACAATATTTGGGGTGAGAAATTTGTATAAAAATAGGGTTTGTCCTCTTTGAAAGGTTATTGTTGTTTTTCTTAGATCTTAGGCTCTTTTAAATTTTGGGATCTTTGCTATGTGTATGTCTTATCTCTCTCACTAAGGTGGTTGTAGTTATACAACCATTATCAAGCTTTAAGATCATTAAATATGTCTACCCTATTCAAGAGCAAACTGACCATGCTTCTCTCCATGTTAGCATTCTGAAACATTGATGTATGTAAGATTTACTTTAAAGATAATAGAAAATAACTATGTTTTATACTCTTTCCTATTAATGAAATGCAATAATACCTTTTACATGATCTATTGATTGGATATCTACTTTAATGCTTATTAATGGTGGTGATTTTGAGCATAGATCTAGGTTATAAACCCCTTTATACATTAAGATTTGGAAATGTGGTTATAATAACCTCTTAAGGACATTATGGGTTTATGGATTTGATAGGATAAAGTATTTGAGTCTTTAGTTATAGTGTATGCTTTTGGATTTCAAGAATCATCTTAATATTTTTATTCTATTGGCACCAATGGATGCAAACCATTCCTGATAATTTCCATAGCTTTTATTTTAGTATTTTACATCTTTACAAATGAATTATAACATGCTTGTTGAAGTAGTTACTACTATTTGAAATCCACCACAACACTCTTTAATATCCTTAACTCATACTACCCTACCCTACCCTACAAATAATACACCTGTTGACTATTATGGGTGTTATTTGACTTCATATTCATAAATATTGCATACATAAAATGTATCTATATTATGTAGTTTAAAGAATAAAATTATAATTTCCCATTTGGCCTTCAGTTTGTTAAAAGCTTCTTTGGAAATGATGTTTGAAATCACATCCCCATCTATCTCCAGTAACTTTTGTCTGGCCTAGAGCATTTGTTCATTCCATGTGGCAACACTTACTGAGTGGAGTGCAAAAGTTTTGTTATGCCCTTGTTATATTTAATTTTTTTTGCCTACAATCCCCATGTAAATTTAATTGCAATATTCCTCCATATAAGAAAGCTACCACTTAGGTCCTCTAACCTTGGATTAGGTAGAGGTAAAAGTAGAAGGGAATTAATCATACCCTCTATCGGTGTCTTCTAGTCATTGTCGACATTCAGTCCATCTTGATGCTAAACACTTCCCTAGTTATAATGACATATTTATAGGGTTTTCATCTTTGTTTACCACACTACCCAAGTCTGCAAGGCTAAGTGCAGGAAATGTACAATTGGGAACCAACACCTTATTCCACTATTTGAAAACAAATTTATATGGAAGTGTTATGTTGTTTGATATTAACTACAATAATATATTCTCTGTGTCATTGATGAGATCTCGAACGACTAATGGTTTCTTCTCAAGAATGTTCTTCAATATCTTGATCCATGTATAAGAAGATCTAAGATAAGGTGATGACATGGATTGTTTAATCCTATTTTACAATTTTACAAATATAATAATTATTATATCCATAAGTTTTGTAATCTTTTATCATAATTCATAACACTCATTATCTCAATATCCATTACAACCATAATAAATGGAAAATAATTTTCTTTTACATAGTCAATATGATGAAGAGGATAATAGTAATTAGGAAGGAGAGCGATTAACTTCTTATCCTAAAATTTCCATATAATATAATGTGTGTAGTCTCTAAATATGTCAAACTAAAGTGGTTTCTAATTATTGAATCTATATTTATTAATGTTAGGTAGTGTTTTGTAAAATGATTCTTTCCATTTATTTATTCCTTTAACTTTTGAATTTATTTTTGCCGATTCATCCATATTATTTGAGACTATAATTATAATCCTTATTTTAGACGTTAAATCTATTTCCACTTTATTATTGGTAACTTATATCTCTTGTCACAATGGTGCTCTTTCATTTTTAGTATTATGTGTTGCTGAATTAATATTGCATGCTTGTTTGAACAAATCCATTTATAAATTCTTGAAATAAAGATAAATGTTTTGTATGTCTCTTTATTTGAGTAAATAGAAAAGGTCCTACTAAAAATGAATTAGTTTTATAAATCATAGGGTTGATAAATTAAAAATTGTAAAGTAACCTTAAATTGAAAAATGTAATGTTAGGTGAGCTCATCATGGTCCTTCTACAAACCTTTTAAAATTTCCACTATGAATTTAACTACCATGTGTTTGTGGTAATATGATAAGAACACATATTTTCATATTTATAAGTTAGGTAAGGAGATAATAGTTCAAAAATATAAAACCAATTAGATGCATCTAATGTGAGGCTTCTATTAAATAATTTTAGTAGAATGTGTCCATCAATTTAATCAATTCTACAAACTAAAATTATATTGTGTTAAATAAATTCTAGGATCTCTATGATCATCGAACAATCATAATATATGCATACCAAAGTAACGTTTGAATATGTATATTCATGTATATCTTGATTTTAGTAAAATAAAATTAGCTTCGTTATTATCACAACATGATTTAGTTTTCTAAGGGAGATTTAGTACTTATCTAACAAGGTCACCAATAGAAAACATCATTGATAAAATATGATTAGCATGAAGAGTATTGGTTTGAAAAGGCTCAGTCATGGGTTTTAAGTCATTAACTTGTATTTTTGGGGTATATTATCTCCCTTACGGTGTTATATATTAATTATACACAAGATTATTCATTCATTTTTATTTGCGAAATTCTTTGACAACATCTAGAGCTATTTTGGGTTTAGAAACCCTCTTCTTGTTGTGATATTTTCTAATCTTTATGTTTTGAATGATTTCATGTTGTTGAAAAGTTTACCTATTGACTCATTTGCATTTTACTGGTTGGACATTAATTCCATCTATTATTTATCACCTTGATATATTTTTGGTTATTTTGTTTAAAATATGATTTATGACTAACAAGATAATGTTGTGGTTGATATTACTTTTTGCCATTTGGAGATGGTTGATAAACTTATTACTATAGCAAGAAGAAGAGATTTATAACTATTCAAATATTTAATTTAATTTAAAAGATCAAATTTTGTGATTATAGATACTACTATAAAAAAATTACAAAACTATATATGATGATGTGGGGGATGAATTTGCAGTCTGCACATGGCAGAATGGTGTTTTATATAGTTATTAAAAAAATGTATATGTTGATGAAATGAGCTTTGAACACTTGATTTTATGGTTTCATATATTATATAATTGTGAGTAAAAGATGTTAAAAGGAGTTTTTAAAATATTAATATGTTTACCATTTAATTATGAATGGGGTTTTTAATATTATGTATTAATAATTCAAGGGTTAAGTATTGATACTCTGAGGATTAAATTTTGATTATAAATTTAAATTTTTTATATAATAACTTATTATTAGTATATCATAAAATCTATAATGAGTAAAAACTTCAAACATTAATTATAAATAGCTAAGATGATAGATTAACATAGGTAAAAAGATTTAAAATCTAATATAATGCAAGTAAAATATATGTTGAAAAAGAATTTAGAGTGCTTAGATTATGGAACCTATGGAAATGAAAACCCGCTATTTAAAGTTGTGATTATTAGTTCTAAAGGGAGGGACTTGTACCCTTCACTATAATTTAACATGCCATTAATATGTGCTTCATCACCCAATGATATTGTTGGGTTTTCTATGTTGAGAAATATGTAACTAAATTACCAAAGGTAAGATGCTAGTTACTTAACTCATACACTAAATAATATTAATTTGTTTCATTTGATTGGAGGAAACATTTAGATGTTATGGGATAATTGCACTGTAATGAATGTGTACCTGCCTTGACTGCAAATGAATCCATGTCATGCCAAAATAGTAGCAGATGAGCAGTGCCCTTGTTGTTTGCAATCCCTATACATTATTTTTATTGTTTGGTGGTAGGTATGTGGTGGATCTCCCTTTCATGTAGCTACAATTTTTTTCTATTTTGCAATCCCTATGAAAAAAGTTAGATAGGTACCATCATACATGAAAGTGGTGTGTTTAATCACCATGTGTTAAGGTTGAAATTTGTGGTGGATGGCATTGGTACAATAGGCCACAATGCCAACAAAACATTTTATTTTTTGTTTGAAGCAATAAACAAGTAGGGACTACATAGTAATACAATTGATGTCTCTAGTAGGTCTCCTAAAATGCTATAATAAAACCTTTTAGCCTCTATTTGACTATGGACCTAATGCTAGATTTAAGACCATTTAGTCCTTCAGTGTTTAGATGCTCTATGACATGTCCCCAGGCCTCTTTATGATACATATATCCAACTATTATTTGTTTTTGATTTTATGTATGGCATGTAATTTTTCCCAATTCATTATTCTTTGTGCGATTGTAAATTTACCATTGTGTATTCATAGTGAAAAGATGGCCCAAGTCTCTATCTTTTTAAGTAGAGGCCTTAGTTTCTATGTTCCTCTACAAGGTCTCCATGAAGCTAGTTCTTCTAAGAGCATTTTACTCCTGCATCAAGCTAGTTTCTTATATAATTTATCTTTTGTAGATCCCATGGATTTACAAGGACTAATATCTTGTAGTATGCTACATTAAAATTCATATCTATAAGTATATACATTTTTTTTTAGTTTATGCCATCAATTTATATTGGTCTATGTGAAGTGTATTTTAATAGTGACCTTGGACATAATGATTTTTTTGATTGATTAGTATCTCTGGGATTCAATTATATAGAAAATGGGGTAGAAAGTAGATGAAGTCAATACTTATCAAATAAATTTTGAGGGAACCATTTACAAATTCTATCATAAGTTTTTTCAGGGGGAAAAAATATTGTTTTGGATTGATCTAATTTCCCATTCATCAACCAATATGTTATACGATATTTACCTACATTTCCCTGAATAAGAGACCTCCAATAGGGAAGTTTTACTGCCCCATATTGACCAATAGGTTAATAATTTAGTCTTTTTGTAAAAAACATAACTTGAATTATTAAAATATTCAAAGACATCTTTTTTTTAAAAATAAAAATATAGATAAACCTATCATAGTAGTAATCTAATATGTCAATCAATACAAATAAACTTGACTACAAAATGTAGTGGTGCCACTAGCATCGTAATTAGAAAAAATCCTCCATTCAACTATTTAAGCATATTGTCCACTAATGCATAGTTTGCTTACAATATATTTTCATTGTCTATTTTTAAATTTACTCAACTAGTTAGCTAAGGGTGAATGCAAGTAGGAATTTAGCTACTATTTTGGAGGCATTATGTAATTATCATAAGTGTTTGATTAAATATTTGAAACTTGGGTTCTCTCTAGAGTTCATGCATTTTGGTTTTTGGTAAAATAAGCAATAAAGGGATAAGTACATGGTGTGAGACAACTCTCAGTTTCATAAACCATGCCATCTATAAAGAAAGGTTTATTTTGAGATTGAATGTTTCCAATAACTCCAAACCTTCTAATATTATTCAAAATCACCAAACTAAGAGTCTATATCCTAATGCAATGTATGTTTCATTAAAGTTTTTCACCAAGGATTAAAAAAGTCTATTCTTCCTTTGAATTTTACTCACTGACTACTATTTAATCAATATTTCCTCTGATTTCCTAGACTATGTGTTTGAATTCAGCCAATCCTAGCTGGTATAGGTAGAATAATAAATAGAATAAAATTTACAACTTTGCAAGATGCTTTGAAGATTTAAAAAACCTTAAAATTTTTATGAAATAGAGAGGTTATAAATACAAGCTTATGAAAACACAATTGTATATGCTGGTGGAACCTTGGCATCAAATTAGAATAGTATAACATCACAATGTTTAGTAATGGAAACTCTTAATAGCAAGTGTATGACTCATAACACCTTTAGGAATCTAATGGGATGAAAGTAACTATTAACATCTCCCATAATAATATTCATGGATCAAAATCATAGTGAGATCTGTACATGACTATATTATCTCTGTACTCCCCAAAGGGACTTGATGCAATGCACCCTTGTTATATTTACTAACAATTTCATAAAAAATACATAGAATGAACATTTACATTGATAATAATGACTTAGAAATATTTATGTTGAGAATAACACTACTATGTACTCTCTCTCTCTCTCTCTCTCTCTCTCTCTCTCTCTCTCTCTCTCTCTCTCTCTCTCCAAGAGAGAGAACATTCTTGACATTACCCACAACCTATTCAAAATTTACAGGCATACATATGTAATTACATTAAGATTGATTTTGAATAAATGGATTACATTATTTAGATAAATTAAATAATAGGATTTGAATAACATGACTTTAAGTAAATATTAAGTAGATGCCCATTAAATCTCCATATGGCTATGAATATGAAAAACTATAAAAGCATACAATACAATTATTAACATGAAATCAAATAGATTCGTATTCAACATTAGGTGGTAAGGGAATATCTCATCTTAGGGTAAAAAACACATCAAAATCAAAATAAATTGTAATAAATTCCTTATATATCAATATAAATATATTATCTTATGTGAATAAAGAGCATGTAAGACAATGGTAAAATATAATTATTTATAAATATTTAATTATAATTATATATTAAAATAGAGTATAGAATAATTAAAATAGGTTTAGAAGTTTTTTTATATTTTTAAATGAACTACAATTAGTTTTCAAGATCTTAAATAGACTCATATTCAACGTTAAGGTGTAACACAAGATCTCACCTTAAGGTAGAAAACACATAAAAATCAAAATAAATTATAATAAATTCCTTATCTATCCATAGAAATATATAATATTATGTGAATAAAATGAAATAAGAATAAGTAAGACAATGATAAAATATAGTTATTTATAAATATTGAATTATGATTATATATTAGAGTAGAGTATAAAATAATTAAGATGGGTTTAGAAGAATATATTGATTTTTAAATTAACTAGAAATAATTTTCAAGATCATGTAATATGAAAAGAATGAAATAATTAGAGATTAATTTAAATTAAGTAAATAAATAATTATGTAAATAACCTTTTGAGAACGATATTCAAGTTACGTTTCTAGCTCAAATTCCATAAATTGTATGTCATGGCTTCAAAAACCTTTCCCTATTTTTTAAAACTTGATATAAAACATTAGGAAATCACACTTATTCACACCATAGTAGAGTGGTCACCTTGAGAATCATAAATACAATTATTTATTTTGGAGCATGTAGGTCAACCTAGAAAGATTATGGAGGGACACTTGAGTAAATGATATAACTACAACAATACAGGGAATTTCAAGAAGGAATGTAGTGAAAATAAGGTAGAGAAGAGAAAACCATGAGACACTACACAATATTTAAGTGATAATATCTCCAACAATGGAGATGGAGATGTATATATTGTATCCTCAATATTTCACTCATGCAATGATTCATGGATTGTATAATATGAATCATCCTATCATATGACCCATGAGAATGATTGACTATATGAATGCCATGAATATGATGGTGGTAATGTACTTTTGGTAGATAAACTAAACCCATCAAATCATAGGGAGAGGGATAGAGAAGATGAAATTTAGAGATGGGAAGATAAAAACTCTCGAAGCTGTTTTGCACATTCTTGGCCTTGCAATGAATTTGATCTTTGTCGTCAAGATCAATGATGTCAATGTCCATGTATCATTAAAAAATAAAGGTGTAAAATGGTGTGTGGATCCATGGTGTTGGCAATGTACATATTTTCAACTTGTATTTTAAATATTGATGTGACCATGGGGATTAGTAGATGTAACAACTCTATTTTTCTTGATCACAAGGTTGAAGTAGGAACATGCTAATTATTTCCAATAAAGGACATAATTCTCTAGCATTGGAGGCTAGGATATATTTGTGATAAAGGCCTAAAAATGTCGTCAATCAAGCATATTGTGAAAGGATGGAAAATTATCCTATTTATTTTTAATTCTAGGAGCATTATGTTTATGGAGAGTAGATTCAGGGAACATTTCCAAAAGATGCTACATGAGAAAGTTAACTAGTTCAAGTGATACATAGTAATACATGTGCACTGATGATCTATAAACTAGGTGGATATTTGACAATTAAATTCAAAAATATGAATAGTAAATACTTAGTTGATTAACAATTAGATTTATGACTATTATGTGTTAATAAATATGCCAAAATAGAGATGAACAAGTGCTAGAATAGAAGTGTATGTTAGGAACATGTGTCCTACACTTCTCTATGCATTATAAGTGTATTAGTCATTATGGATGAATATGATTTATATGTCATCTCTTGAAAATATTTAAATTATCCCACATATATGGGAATTAGTAATTGTTAGAATAGAATTCATATTTATGTAAGTGTTGACGCCCAGTGAAGGATAAACAAATATTATTGTATTGAGCTTGCTCAAAGGAAGTTGTCCCTTCGAAGTGGCATGTGATCTAAAGGTTATTTTGGGTAATTTTTCAATGTTTTTTTCATTATTCATTTATTTTATATAGAAGGATCCTCACACCTGGTATCAGATCATTTTCTCGACCTGTGGATAGATTTTAGATTTTTTTTCTATAGTGGATTTCTAAGAGTTGTGCCATTTATAGGAATATTTTTCCTTACCTGTATTCTATATATATTCATTATGGGTTCAGATAAGGGTAAATAACCCTCCACATAACTATGGGAACTACTTGGGCATAAGCCCTAAATTTAGTTTGAGGAGAAGCATTAAAACCTTGAAGTAGTTGGCCCATTGAGAAGAATTGTTAGTGAAAAAAGTAATGGCCCCATCCTGATTGACTAGTTTCCACTTGTGAGGTAAACTAAGAGGTGTTGTGTAGGGGTAAATCTATGGCCAAATTATTTTGAAGAGCGATACTCATTTAGAAAATACTAGTGGTAAAAGAGACTCCTTAAAACCCTTATGTAGTTGAAAATACTTAGGAGCCATATCTAATATAATAGTTTTAGAAGACAATCATCAAAGTGATCATAGTTAAGAATAGTTGGTAACCACACATTTGTAGATAGGATTTTGGTAGTAGCAACCAATTGACAATCAATTTTTCACCATATCTCTCCTTCTATAGTTTTATTTAATCTAAAAATTTTCTTAAATGACCGAAATACCATTATATATATTTTTCCCTTAAGGGTCCATATCCAAATTTCACTTTTAATATCTAAAAATCTCCATTTGATAGTTTTTTGGATTTTTTCATAAATTATATAGTTTTTTACTTTTTGATTTGAAACATTCCCATAGTGTTTCTTTTACTTCTTTGTTCATATGTCCCTCTTGGACATTTTTTTTAGTTTTTCCATTATGATTCTAAAATTGCCCTTGCCTTTGTCAATACTAACTAGGAGGTGCCATAAAAATAGTAAAAGTACATTTAGCCTTCTAATTGAGCCTATTTTTTTTCCTTACTTTCTATTGGACCCCATATTTTGGATAAGTATTTTGGTATTTTAACACATAACCAACATGACACAATAGGAGTATAGTGCATAAATACTAGGTCACAGAACTAGACTAGCCTAGGAGGACCATAGCATGGAACTAGGAAGGTATGAATGGACAAAATAATGAAAGCACTTTCATGACAAGACCCAACCAAAGATGAGATATAACTACAAGGAATTGAGAACATATGACTCATAACAATAGTGAAAGACTTGGGGAGTGAATGAGAAGTTGGAGATGGTTGGGGACCAATTTTTAAGGGCCATCTAGACCTTATCCATCAAGAGTTTTACACTAACCCATAAAGACATAGACACATGGTAGTAAATATATAACATATAATAGGTATATAGGGGATGCAAAGGCTTCGAACCTTAGGGAAAACTAGTTAATAGACTACCACGACTCTCAGTTTATAAAGAGTTCATTGGAAAATTACTCATGTCATTTATTTTATAACTACTTGGTTAGGAAAAAACAAGTATAAATACCCCTATATGTAAGCATTGTAAAGTGACAGATTTTGGATATTATTTTGCTAAAGGATAATATAGAATTATAGATATTATCTTTAGTTCTAATGTTCATGTTTTAATTAACTAATAGTTACGTATCTATGGTAGGTTTAGATTGAGTACTTGTAGTTGTAAATTAATATGAGATCTATGCCAAATTTTATCTTTTTTGAGTAACAATTTATGAACTTCATGGCATTTATCTGCATAATTATGGCTTTTGAGCTTAATGATATAAGGAGAAAATTAGTTTATCTCTTTTTTTTTATCTAATTTCTATTCAAATATAAGTTTGAACCAAAAGAATATGACTAATATGTTATTGTATAACATAACCCACAAGAATTGGTTTCTAGTTGCATGCTTTGAGTGAGCACGTAAGACCATAGTCTTGTAGGAAGGTCTAGTATGCTATCTCATTGTGACTATATTTTAGTGCCTAAAACATTATTAAAGGATAAAAACCTAACGTTTTGGTTATGTTATCAAGGCCTATATAATTTTCTACATAATAATGGAAGATGCTTAAACATATCACCCTTGAGAGTATTTAGTCATGGATTATTGGGGTTGAGGATAAGTTTGTAGTTCCTTATCTTGAACTAGAATTTTCTTCCCTTCAGTGGGTAGAACATAATATCTATAGTGCATTAAATGAAAATTTATTTATATAAATGTTGGTTCATTTGCATACTTGGCTATATGATTATGCTTAAAGTCAAACACAAAACTTTAAGAGAAGATAGTCTTAGACATTAGAATGACAAAGAGTTTTTACATGACTATGAACCTCATGGGCATGAGCTGTTAACATCTGGTGGAGAGGATTTTTGAATAGAAACATTCTAGATTATGCTATAACAACTTATTATTGTCTTGAAGAAGCTAATTTTGAGTTCCTTAGAGAACCGTGTGGTCAGTATATTAGATATTTTCTATTAAAAATCAAGAAGTTGCTCATTGACTTTGGGATTGTGAATCACCTTGGCCAAGGGATAGATTGAGGCTAAGTGGGTTCTTCTTCAAAGGTAAGTATTCCTAACTTTGTTTTTCAAGATATTATTGTGTTATTATTATTCTTGAAGAGATTATGGAGGGAAGGTCCCCTAAATCACATACCGAAATAATCTCTTGTGAATCACATTGGCCAAGGGAGAGATTAAGGCTCAGTGGGTTTTTCTTCAAAGGTAAGAATTCCTTACTTTATTTCTCCTTTGTAAGACTATATAGATAACATAGTTGTGCTTCTCTTCCATGCATTGGGATTTTGTATACAGTGACATGAGTATATGTCTTCTATATGCATGTTTAGTTTAGTTTATTTTATTTCTAATACTAAATTTTTTGCCACAAGATTTGGTGAGCACTAGATTAGATTTACCTTCTTGTTATTAGAATAAGTGATATACCAAAACCTATGACCCCCTTAGGGTTATTGGATGTTTGTGTTAGTCTGGAAGTTTTAGAAATCTCCTTAACATAGTGTTATGATTAATGATCCCCTAATCGGGTCTAGTGGATATACATATTGGTCATGTTCCCGCATAACAAATGTATTCAAAATTAGAACTATAGGTATGCTTTATCTTCTATGATCTAGGATTGATTTATAGAAATGATGAATTTTTTATTGCATACAAACTAGATTTTTTATAGGTGTGTCAAGTTGTGTTAAATTTGAAGGTTCAATTGGATTGAGGTGGGTATACTTAGTAGTATCTATGTAATTATGATAAGGAATAAAAGTTGGTATATTATTTGGTTATGTAGAAAGCATAGAACGGTCAATATTTTTTGAGTTTTCTAGAGTTGATATTTGATCAAGTACTCAGAGGATGTTTAATAGTGTAGGATTAATGGGAGATACATGACCTTAAGGTTTTGATTACATATCAATTGATATGTGAATGACATGAACATCACAGTTGAAGGCATGTATTTTGAATAATGTCTATTGATAGTGTTGTACATCTAAGTCTCGTTATTGAGCTTTGGACATTATATAATTATCATCATATGTGTGGGAAATAGTACATGCTTTTATCTCTAAGGGATAATCAAAATTAGATGTGCTTAAATCACTAAATTATTAGGGATACATTATTAAAGGATATTAAAATAATTTTGACAATACCATAATAATCTCTTGTGAATCACCTTTGCCTATCGAGTCTCAATCTCTATGAGTTCATGCTTTAAGGATTACCCTAGGAAAGGGGTGTGAAAACCATTCATGCTTCATAAGATTATTGTTACTTTTTCCACTTTCCATCTACACTCTTGCTTCATAAAACCATGAACTCTAGGCTTATTCTTCTCTTTCCTATCCATTCCAGTCATTATCATGCTTTATTATTTTATTTTTTGCTTTGTTACTCTTTTGACCTATTCAAAAAAATAGGTTAACTTGGTTAATTTAGCATGTTTTAGGGACACTTTAGATATTTTAGATTGTTAGCCTCTTGACCGAATTAACATAGACCTAGCGAGTTAGCTAAAAAATGTACTAGGTCACCTTGGTTGACCTAATAGAGTTGACATGTCCAAAAGTTTTTAGTTAAGATCCACATATATATACAAGTTCATTTCATCATTATTAATAAGAGAGAGTTGAATTAATTGAATAAGTGCAAATAAAAGTCTACTTATTGACCATTCTACTTGCGTAATAAAGCTTTAGGGTTGAATATTTTCTTTAGAGCTATGATCTTGTCTTATGGAGAAGTCTTTTGGATGCTTAGGTAGGTTGTGTTGCCTAGATCTGATTTATCCTGGTTAACCTTACAAACCACAATAATCTCTTACGAAGCACCTTGGCCAAGGGAAAGATTAAGGCTTGGTAGGTTCATCTTCAAAGGTATGTATTCTTAACTTTATTTCTCCTTTGTAAGAGTAGATAGATAATATAATATGTATTCTCCTCTGCCATGTATTAGGATTTTGTAAACATTAAAATGATTATATGTATCCTATGCATGTTTAGTTTAGTTACTATTTATTTTTTTTGATCTAACCCCCACTTTGTGCCACAAGCTTTGAGGTACACTAGATTAGTTTGCTTTTGTTTTTATTAGAATATTTTACTCTCTTGTTTATTATCATATGTCAAATATTAAATCATATGTCACTTAGGGTTATTGTGTGATTGTGTTAGATTGTAGGCTTTGAAACCCTTCCTACCATGATATGTTGTGACAAGTGATACAAGTGATTCCCTAATCAGGTCTAGTAGATCCTCATATTAGTCATGCTCTCACTTAACAAGTGTGTACCCAATCAGAAGTGTAAGTGTGATCTATCTTATTTGATCCATGATTAATTCATATGCATGATATAATTCTGATTAAATACATTCTAGTGAAATTGATGTGAATTCTATGCCATAATTGGTTAGATTATCTTCACAATTTTAGTTTTATTTCCTTTCTTATTTAGCATTAGCTTCACATTATATTCACCTTCATTACATTCTAAAAAAGCCAACTTGAAACTAACCCTTACAAGATTTATTTCACTTATTTCATTCTTTTTGTCATCATTTCTATCATATATTTTGGCATACTAGTTTGATTCTATTGACCTAATCATTTTTCTCTTTGCGTAGAAACATTCAACTAGATCAATCAACTTGACCTAGTGTAGGTTTTCAACACCTTTTAGACTTTCAATTTAGCCTACTAGGTCAACCAGGTTGACCTAGCATATTTTCAACCACTCTATAGTTTGCTCTTATAAACATTGATCGATTAGTTCTACCTAGTATAGGTATCTAGATTATCAAACATCGAGTTTAGCCTACTAGGTCAACTAGGTTGACCTAGTATACTTTTTCATCTTCTGTAATAGGTTCTTGTATAGCTTGGCTGACTAGCTCGACCCAGTTCTGTAGATTGGATTGATTTTCTCCAAGGATCTTGATTAACAATCTCCTTCATTTCCATCTTTGAGCCATCAATGTCAGTATTTTATTCTCTTTTTCCTTCTATTATGTACTTTCCTTTCAAGTTTGTAGTCTTCAAAACTACCCCTACATAACCAACTAGATCGACCTGGTCAATCTAGTTTTATGTTATATATGCTATCTAAAACAACTAGGTTGACCTAGTCAACCTAGTAGGTTCTATAGACCCTATCTTCAGTATTAATAGCCCAACCCTAATGACCTAGTTCTATATGTTGTGCATATAGTGTTTTCACTATCCTTGTTTCAAAGTTGTAATTCAACTTGTATGTTAATCACATCTTTTCTTTCAGTTATTTGTATTGTTAGAATACTTCACATTATCAAATTAGGAGTTTTTTAATTAACTGCTTAGTTTTACTATTTTTATTTTATACACATATAACCAAATCACATAACATCAATAAACATTTAAAAATTTCACTATATTAGCTAACCGACTTCGATTTCATCACCAAGGGGGAAGTCGACTAGATGCTCTAATCAAGTATAAAGTGTGGTTAATGGTATATTATGGTAAAGCACCTAACACCCTTATTGGTTTGGTGTGTGAAGTGAGGGGGTACGCCCAAATACCAATCCTATACCATTGCCACTATAGTCCGTTTCATCTTAAACTCACCTGAAACCATCAATAGATTGTTATTTAGTACCTTAGTAATAGCTAACTCCTTATCATTTAAAATTATTCTTAATAATCTAATTAACATTATTGGTTGATTAATTATCTAGCTTTATTTTTCAAGATATCTACTTGCTCTTTGCTTAATTATGTGTGTAAAAACTTGAATTAACTAGCATTGGTTCAAGGTTTTGATTTTTGTGCATCAACTAGATTCGTTAGCATCAATTAAATTGAATATCTATTTACTTTCATCATTTACATTCTTAGATCAACATCAAACTATCTTATTTAATTTCAGAAACTTATTATGATCTCTTTCTTTTACTTCTTATTCACTACACTAGGCTGACCTTGCCAACCTAGCATCTTTTTCAACCCTTATACACTTCACTATGTCAACCTGGTGGGCCTACCACTAATTACAAGCTATAAAATCTCATAGTCCCTATTTTTGCACTAAGTTGACTAGTTTGACCTAGTTTAGTTTTAGTCACATTCTAATTCATTGCTTTCTTATCGTGCATTTCTAGTTGAGCCAGATAGCTTTCTGAACCAATACTTAATAGACCTATCCTAAGACTTGAAGAGCTCTCTCCTTTCTACTTTGAACATTTGATGGTAGTGAATGAACCTCAAACTCTTCTTAAATAAATAATTGGGAGAGTTTTTCCACTGGTTCAAGGAGTAACTGGTTACAAACAATCGAAAACCTAAGTTTTTTGGATGACAACCCCATCCAGCTAGGCAAAGTGATAAATTCAAAGGTGCTTTCATCATGTCACACCAAATGGCATACTTCTCAAGGAGCATATAATAAAGTCTAAGAAGTTGATAGGCCACCCTCACCATATGTGTTACTTCCCACTTTATTGGAATTCCCTACTAAAATCATGGAGTAATACAAGCACATGTTCATGTCATATCAAAACCTTTATAAAAATCAAACATCTCACAGCTGTAAATGGTAGAGGACAAGCCCACTCTACTAGCCAAGATAGGACCTTACCATGGGTCACATGGTGTGATATAGTTGGATCACACTCTATGATTTGCTTTCGTATATAAATCTTCTACATCATCATATTAAAGGGATAATTAACAAACCTTAAAAGGGCCCATCGATGCTTCCTACTAGGGACTCCCATAAGGGCTTTCAATGGACATGTCAATGCTTATGTCATCCAAATATTCATACCTATGATAAGTTTCATGGACATAATCATCCCATGAGTATTCATGTGTTTCATGAAGATCAAGATTAATCTTTCAATTTTATTAGGGTGCCTAAGATTTTCTACATGAAATTCATTGCTTAATATGGTATCAACATCTTTTAGAAGTTCACAAAACTTTATTTGAAATGTATGTTTGATTTTCTTGTTCTCATGGTTATATATACAATATTTGAAATAGAAATTAAATTTTATTTCATCATACAGGTGATATTCAATAAATTAGAACAACATATTAGTATCATATACACCTGATTCTTCATGAATGACAAGAATCTTGAACTAGGGGCTTAAAGTGGTTAGTGCATATTCTTCAATCCATTAATCCCAAGTTGACTTTTCTCATTGATCATATGGTACATCAATTGATCTATCATGAAATCTTCTTGTAAGTAGACTGGTGCTCCTATGAATATAGAATTTTACATAAAAAATGCCTTTACTTTGATCAGCGAGAATACTAAAAGTGACAATTGTCATCCAAGTATCCTGATCTTTCTATGATCCATGTCATAGAATCTATTCTAACTTCTTTTCTCAGCATTAGGAAAGTTCTTGTAGGTAGTAACTAATAAATATGTTGACAAAATATTTTAAATATCAAGTGCAAGAAGTTATTTGATTCAGGTATCTGTAGGATAAGAAGCCATTCTTTCATTCATTATTTTTCTTGCTAAGTAAGATTTTCTAGAATAGTATCGTAATCAAAATTATCAGATCCTTCATCACCCTAAAATATCAAAACATGATTAGTATAAAACTTATGAGAATACCATTTTGATCCTTCTTTAGACATCAAATTAGATAAATAATTAGTAGTTCCTTTCTTGTAATGAACATCAAACTCAAAGTTAGAAAACCATATTTCCCATCTACTCATTATTTGGTTTCTAACTTGTTGGGTGTGGTATTTTATAATGATAGATTCAAAATATAATAGATTTGTCCTTAAGAGGAATTTATTTGGGTGTAAAAAAATCCTTATTTTTAACATGTATAGTTTCACTGCTAATAGTTCTTTTGTAGTATAATGGTAATTCTTGTGAGATAGTTCCATGTTCCACTACAATAATAGCAGACTTCTTCTCTACCATATTTATTTTTCTCTAAAAGTATTATGCCATATGATTAATTTGAAGCATCTATTTCCAAAATAATTAAACCTTCTCTTGGAAATTTGAGATTTGGTAGTCCTTTAACTTTTTCCTTGAATCTTTTGATTGTCAGTGTCATTTCAATAGTCCATGGGATTGAGTCTTTTCTTAACATTTTCTATAATATTTTCTTATCTTTGCCTTAATATTTATAGAATGGAGAGTAGTAATTTCGATATCCAAGGAATATCTATAATTGGGTTTTGTCTTTTATTTCATTTAGGAATCTTTATAAAGACTAAAAAATATGGGGTCGTAATGCAATCTTATTTTGACATATATTTAACCCAAGAAATTCAATCTTTATTTTGCCTATCTCAATTTCATTATCACTTAAAACCAACCCATTCTAGTTAGAAAGATAAGCAAATTCTTTCAAATGTATAAGATGACTATTTAAATATTTTAAAATAACTAATATATCATCAATATAGACAACAAAATGCTTAGCATGGCCAAAGATTACATCCATATTTTTTTTAAATTTAGAGGGAGCATTTTTTAGGTTGAAATGCATAACCTTCCACTCATAATGCCTATCTAAGACATGGAAGAAAAATGTAGTTTGATAAGTATCTTTAGGTTCTACTATAATTTTCCAAAATCCAATTTTCAAATAATACTTATAAAAAACACAACATTCTTTCATCTTGTCGATAAGAATAGTCTTGTTAGGAATTTGATGCTTAATAGGTATAAGCCAATCATTGAGCTTTTTATAATTTATTACTAGTCTCATTTTCCTTATTTTTTTTTGTTCTGAGTGTTTATTCACATAGAATACATGATAATCCCATTCACTATGGCATTTTTATATCAAATCCTTCTTCACGAATTCTTTGATCTCTTCTTCACCTATTTTAACTTGAGAAGGGGAGAAAGGGATAGTTTTCGATTTGATACCTCAGGTATGATCAATGTCAAGTTTTAGATCAAGAGAAATCATATATTTACACTTATCCTAAAACTTTATAGGATCATTATCACAAAATTCTTTAATATTTGTTATGACAATATTTAGGATATCTTTTCTCTTTTCAAAATCTTGTACTGTCCAGTAAATCTTCGTCTATAGTTTTTTGTCTTCTTCTTCTTGGGGTCTTGTGGCAATTTTTACAGTTGCTTGCCTTATTCTAGGAATTTGTTTTTCATTACCAAAGAATCTTAAAGAAAATTATTTTTTATGAATAGTATAAGGCATAAATTAATTCAAGAAGTTCATTCCTAAAATAATATCTATCGACAAATTATCAAACATCCATAATTTTACATATGCCTTAATGCCATTTGATTCAAGTAGTACCCTAGGAGAAACTTTATTTATAATAGTCCTTGACCCATTGATAGCAACAAAATATAACAAATCATCTTTCCACAGGTACTTTGGGATAGCTCCATGCTTTGTAATATTCATATTTTCTCTAGTATTGATGAAACAATCTCAAGTTAATAAGCCATTGTTTGAATCAATGATGTTTACTAAGATAATGATTTATTTTTGTTCTCTAGCATAGAAACATCGTTGGTTAGGAGGCACTTCTTCAGGGTTGTTTTATTTTATAGAATCTTTATAAAATTTTATTAATTCATTAATATCTTGAGAAGCAGATTCTATTTTTTATTTTATAGCTCTAAGGATTTCAATAGGAGGCTTTTGGTTTTTTATCAAGCTCTTTGTGCTTGGAATCTTAGGTTTATATTTTTGTTTTCTATTCCATTCCTATTATGTATATAACATGGGGTTGTCATGAAAGTCAACCTATTGAATGTTTTTCCCTTATCTTCACAAGATAAGGAAATATCATGTGAAAAATAGGTTGGTGATTCATGGCTTTATACAAATATTTTTAAAACAAAGTGCACTTCAAAGGTAGTATATGAAAAATAATTAATGATGGTGGTAGTTTTACAAATATGGTTTCTAAACAAATGATAGATAAAGTAAGACTGAAATGTGAAAAACATCCCTATCATTATTAGATTTCATTGTTTAAGAAATCAAATAATATTAAAATAGATAAAATGTGTTTACTCAAGTCCTATATAGGAAAAACTTATACGGATGAATTATGGTGTGATTTTATTATAATAGATGCAATCCATGTGTTATATTTGATTTCATGTAAATATGATAGAAAGGCAATTCATGATGGAACAAAGATTAAATTAAATTTTTATAAAGGTGGTATAAAGGTAGTGTTATTACCACTTAAAGAATAAGATAAATAAAAAATCATGTTTTATACAAAATAATAAGACATATAAGTGGTGTAAATACCATTAGAATCAACAAAAGTGTTAAAATAATATGTATATATTATTCTCAGTGAACTACAAAATGGTTTACCACCAAAGAGAGGCATTCCACATAATATTGATTTTATTCTAGGATCATCTCTACCCAATCAATGATATTATAGGATGAGTCTAATAGAGAATTCAAAACTGAACAAATAGTTTATTTAATTGGTGAAAAATGGTGTATTAATGGTCAGCATGAGTCTATATCCAAAACCAAAATTTCTAACTCAAAACAGACATGGGACATAGAGGATGTGAGTGGATAGTCTAACAGTTAATAAAATAATTATTAAATATATATTTCTTATACATCATTTAGATGATACGATGGATGTGATTGTAAGATAAAAATATTTTACTAAGATTGATGTAAGGAGTTGATACTATCAGAATCAGATTCATGAAGGAAATGAATGGAAAATAACATTCAAGAATAGGTATGGCTTATATGAGTGGATGGTGATTTCATTTATATTATGTAATATACCTAACACATTTATGAGGTTAATGAACACATCTATTAAATATTACATTGATAAGTTTATTGTGGATTATTTGATGATATTTTGATATTTAGTAAGATTAAATAAGATAGTTAAAAGCATCTGATAATGATATGTAATTTATAATAAAGTATACACTTTATTTAAATATAAACAAGTGTAAGTTTATGTATGTATATATATATATATATATATATATATATATATATATATATATATATATATATATATATATTGGTTTTGTAGCTTCAACAGAAGGTCTAAGAATAGATGAATAAAAGGTAAAATTAGTCATTGAGATTTATATTCCAATGACCCTTGTAGATGTAATATATTTTCAATTTTTTAAAACCCTTTTACATAAATTTCATGAATAATTTTAGTATTATTGTTACACCAATAATATATTACATGAGAGGAAAAAAATTGTGTGGACAAAGGCATCAAGAGAAATCTTTCAATTTTTTGAAAAAGAAGATTATACAATAACCTATTTTATCATTACTAAACTTTAACAAAGTTTTTGAGGTAGATGGTGATGCTTCACATATGGGAGTTGATGTCTTATTAAGTTAATAAGAAAGGCTAATGACATATTTCACTAACTATCTGAATGAGGTTATAAAGAAGTATTCTACATAATATATTGAAATTATACGTCATTGTTCATGTATTAAAACATTGGAGGCATTACCTAGTGCCTAAAGAGTTTATCATATTTGTAGATCATTAAGATTTGAAGTATGTGAACACACAAAAAATGTTTAATAGTAGACTACAAGTGGTTTTATTTTTTTATATGGATATACATTTATTTTGAATCCAAATAAAGGAAATCAAAATTAGGTAGTTGATGTTCTATGTAGGAGAGTGACACTATTAAATACTATAGTGAACTAAATTGTTAAGGAATTATATGAGAAATTAAATAATCCATTAAATGGTGAGACAAATAATATTTATGATAAGTACCTAAAATAGGATGGTTATCTCTTGAAGGAAAAATAATTATGTATTCAATTTGGGTGTCTAAGACATAAAAATATAAGACAATCACACAATGATGGTTTGGATAGACTATTTGTTAAGATTAATAAAATATCATTTATGGAGAAGTATTTTTATCCAAATATTAAGATAGATTTATTAAGGTATGTTTTAAGATCCATGATAAGACAAGTGGCCAAATGGCATGCATAAAATATAGGGTGGGACATGTCATTACTAGTCTCAAGAAGATCATGAAAAATATTGAAGTATGGACTTTGTATTGGGGTTTCCAATCACAAAGAGAGGTTATGATTCATTTTTTTGTTGTTGTCATATTTTACAAGATGGTTCATTTGATTTCATGTAAGAAAAACAATGATTCCACTACAGTATAAAAACTATTTTTATCATCATGGTTGTGAGATTGCATGATGCTTTAAAAACAATTACATCAAATAGGAAAAAAAATATATAAGTAACTTTTTGAGGAATATATTGAAATAATTTGTGGACAAACCTATAATTTAGTAGAGCATGCCACCCATAAACAGATGGTAAAACAAAAGTAGTAAACATTAGTTTGGTAAATTTTTTGGGATGCATAATTGAGTACAAATAATGATAATTGGTTTTACTAAAATCTAAGTTTGTATATAATAATTTAGTGAATACATAAACTATAAAATCACCATTTAATATTTTTTATGGAAAGAATCCTATAGGTATTTTGGATTTGCAGAAATTATAATAATTTAAAGTAGAAGGAAGAAGAAATATATAGGAAAGTAATCAAAGGTATAAAGCAACAACATCTTTAGCAAGAAGGTAAAAGATATTTAAAGAAGGATATTTGGTTATGTGTATTGAGAAAATAAATATTTACTGAAGGAACATACAAAAATTTGAATTATAAGAAAATTCATTTCTACAAAATTATGGATAAAATCAATGATAATGCTTATGTAGTGCATTTACCACATAATTTTTATATCTCTCTAGTATTTAATTTTTCATATTTATGTGTTTTTCATGGAGAAGATGGGGAAGATGAAAAGTATAAAAAAGTTGAAAGGAAGTAATAGATAACAAGGAAGAAGAAAGAGAAGACAATACATTTTATGCAAAGAAGATAATAAATACAAGATAAGGAAGTGATACTAGGTATTTAGTATAGTGAGAAGGAATACAAAAAGAATAAAACACTTGGATTTAAGAATTGAATCTAGAAAATAATGACAATAAAAAAATGACTAGAATATAATTATTGAAACTCACATGGACTATGTTGTTTTCAACAAGAGGAGACTAATGCATAGACCTATCTTCTAATGAAGATAAAATAAATAAGCATGTTATAAAAACTCTTTTCATTGTTTAGGGTGAATACCAATATGTCTGTAGAATCATATGATTTCATTTAGGAGTCTTATATTTCGTTCTTGTATTTTTAGTCATGATAAAATAGTTAAAAAAATTATAATTTTGTAACTAGACACTAACTTGGGTGTAAATGCATTTCAAATTGTGAATATTATTTATAGGTTACATTTAAAATTTTAGGACCATATGAACTTACATGCCAAATTTATTATGAAAAAAATATTCCTATTTATTATAGGGTTGTTGACTCTAAGTAGTTTATTATTTGTTTAGATTTTTTAATTATGTATGCCAACTTGAATTTTGAGTTGAGGTTTATTTAAAGTATTTTTTCTATTTTTTTAATTCAATAATAATCAATAAATATTATTATTTCCTAAAATTATTGGTATCATACCTATTAGTTTTTTTCTTGGCTATTCTATAGATTCATCATCTCAATGTTTGGATTTCTTACTCAAGGTAGTAAGAGATATGATATTATTTAGGAGAAATGGTTGATAATAATGACTCAAGGTTGGAAAAATTAAAAGTGGGAAAACCCAATCAATAAAACATAACTAAATAAAAATATGAGTTACAAATAATAATATATGTTACTGAATCTTTACTTCCTCTCAAGGCTTAGATTCCTTCCCTTCACATCTTCCTGAAAGATATATTTCATGAGGATGACTTCCATTAAGAATTATCAGCCCAGCTCAAACTCTTGCATGAGCATCCATTGGCTTCCCTTGACCATTTACATGTATATTAGAAATAAATTAAATGTGCATATAATAAACATCTAAAAGAATGTGAATTTAATATCGGTGATAATATATTAAAAGAAAATCAACATGTAACTAATATGGGAAAAAACAAAAGGGGAAAAATTGCTCCAAATTAGATTAGACCTTATATTATCACTTTTAAGTATGGATATGATGCATATCATTTAGCTTCTATTGATGGAAAATCAGAGTGACAACCTCTTAATGCATTTCATTTTCATCCTTTATATGTTAATAAATCTTAATGACTTTGGTATATCTACTTTAGTTTCTAGGTTTCATATCCCTATTATTGTTATACCAAATAATGATATATAGAAACATGTGGTTATACCATATCTCTATTCATAACATTCTTTAATTGGATAATCTTCACCTATAATGGGAAGGAGCTCCAAACCATTATTCCCTAAAATCCCTCCCTATCACTAATTAATTTTAAGAATAAGTGTTTTATCTTATGTATCAAATATTTGGGAAATTATCTTAGGATACATGAGTTCAATCCTTATATTAATAATAACATTGGGATAAAAAAATCAAAGAAAATCATCTACAAAAGAAAATAAAAATAAACATACTACTCCCTCAAAGGACAACTATGTAAATCCACAAAATTTTCAAAAATATACAAAATATCAAAAGCATAGACTATTCCCTCAAGGAATAACTATTTAAAATAAGCATAACTCAAATATAAACCACTCTCTTGAAGGATATATATCATGCGAAAAAATATCCAAAGAAAACTTCTCATATTGATCATCATTCTTCAATTTTATAGACTTCCCACATTGATCAGTATAGATGGATTGGCACAAAAGGATTATAGGTTTGAGATTAGTTCTAGGTATGCAAGATGTAAAAATGTTATTAGAATCTAATTTATATCAAATTTTAAATAAAAATCTCAATGATCCTGAACTTAGTTAACCTAGAGTTTTTAAGAATATTATTAGCAGTTGGTTAAGGATGCACATGCTTTCATTTCAATAGGTTTTCTTGGGTCATAGTACAAGCCAATAATAATAAATAAGAAATTTTTAAATTAAATTAATTAAAAATTTTTCCACCAATATTTACATAGTATCCTAATCTAGTAACTCAAAAATCTATAAACATGAAATTAGTAAGTTATAGTTTGCATCCATAAAAATTATAATCCATTAACATTAATCATAATCCACAATGTAATCCAGTGACAATAATCATAATCCAAATCATAATTAAGTCATTTTAAAGTTTTAAGCCCATAATCCATAATAACATCACATAAAATATATAATCCATAATCAGATAATCAAATATACATCCATAATTCACAAACATTTTTACATAAAATACCATAATCCATAATCTAATCAACTCATTTAACTACATATCACATATCCAAGTTATATCCATATTAATCATAAAAAAATTAAGCATTAATCCATATATCAAAAACACATCCACCATAATATAATTGTGATCTATAAACATTTTATAACATTTAAATACATAACCAAATAATCTAATCACATTGTATATAAATTGATAATCCACAAATAATCAATAATACTAATAATCCATACAAACGTCAATCAATAACATGTCATAAAACATAATACTTCACATCACCTAAATCCATAATCACATAATCCTTATGATGTAAACATCTATGTAAACATAATCTATGAACATCCATAATACATAAGCATAATCCATGAACATCCATGATACACAAGCATAAACCATGAAAATCCATAATCCATAATAATAAATCCATTATAGAAACATAATCCATAATCATGAATCATAAATACATGTATATGGCTAAATAATCAATGTACATCAAAGTACCTATATACATGTATATGGATCTCTAGCTAGTACAATGAATATAAATACATTCATGAGCTATTGTGTGAATTGTAGACTAATTAGGTGGATGTTTTAAAGGGTTCCACCCCCATCTCCACTCCCACCTCCACATCTATCCCTATTCATATCTCTTATATGAGATACACTTCCCATGCTCACTAACCCTATGTGCATGCACCTAGAGGACCTACCTTGTGTGGCTATATGGGAAACATGACATGGAGTCTCTTCAAGCTAATATAAAATGATCTACTTATAGTATTTCATCTCTAGATCCATCTCCTTATATCACTTAATGCTCAAGGTCCTTGTATATCCAGTGCTCAACCTTGCCACCTCTGTAATAATTTTTACTAAAATATATCTCTTCCCATTGATCCTCCTCTGAGTTTCACTCTCATCCCTGTAATGATACCACTTCTCCACCACCATGTCATGACTCATTTTTAATGAGTCAAACCCCACCTGTAATGTATCCAATTGGCTCTAAAGGGTATCATGTTCAATTAACACTATGGTCAGGGCTCCTATGATGTAGATAACTATCCTTTTAGGGTAATACATCAAGGCCTTAGTGTATCCATCTTTGTCATAATCTCTACTACATATATATCATCCTCATCTTTCTCCTCCTCTCCTCTATCCTATCTCCCATCCTCCTCATCTCCCATCTCATCATCAACTTACTCCTCAGCCACCTCCATCTCCTTATCCCTTCCCCTATGGCAGTGATGCACCACCTTATCCTACCTCTCTTCCCACTATTTGGGATATCATTCTATATATGTGGGAGTACACCCTGCATCCACTATGTCGTCACCTAATGACACCCACTCCTCCTTTGTTAAGACATCTCTAGTGATTCATCCTGTTAATTCCCACTCTATTTCATCTCTCTTGTATACGTGTGAGGCTCATGGGATGTCCTATAATACCTCAAAATACCACCATACTTGCCCAAAATAGAGGTACTCTAAGTAATTCATCCTCCTCCACATCACCCAACACTCCCTCCATATACTTATAAGCTCTACCTTCAATCTAGGCCATGCAATAAATATTAAACAAAATCTTGAAATAATGTTTATCTCTCTCAAACCCTCTAAAAATCCTCTATAATTATTGAGGTCCTAAATGATACCATCTTTTAATCCCCATGCTAGATAAGACTTCCACCATAAGAAGTCCATGTTGTACTCTATACCACCATATCCATGGGGTGCCAATGGGACAAACTATTTGGATGTGCCCATAGGCTCCACACTATAAAATGACAATGACATCTAATCCATAGTTCCTCCAAGTCCTCCAAGCCCAAAGATCCCTATAAATCTAGAGTAGAAAAGTAGATGACCTTGCAAAGACTATATAATGCTCTAACATGTTTATAAAAACCCTAGTCAAGTTTTACATAAATATGCCTCCCCCTAAGTCTAAGAGTGCATAGAAATATATAGTCAACATTATAATAAGCATGCCTCTTCCCACTATATCATCTCTATATATAGGCTCAAGAGTGCAGCCATGAGCAATAAAATTGATACCATCTACATCATCACCATATAGGCATGCGAATATTTCTCATCATCCCTACTCATCCCTAGGTACTATGGGTGCTCCCTACACCAAACATAATATAATTTTTGAGATGTCCTCCTCTTTGATGGTTATCTCCCTAGTTATCATCTATAAGGCCCTGATAGTGACATCTCAATTCTCCACTAAAGCCACTGATAGGGTTGTGTCTCGATGGATGTGTCTGTAGTGGTGCCTAGTCATCATCACTAAGATACACTCATAGTTTTTCTAGTAAGGGTAGCACTCTATCTCACATCCATATTAAACCTTGTGCCTATGACATCATTCCCTATAAGCCTAAAAATCTCCTAAAAACTGTAACTTATCCTAACTCAAGACTCTATGTTAATCCCTTCAATTTTTTTATTAATCAACATCGTTGCTTTATGGATTGGCACCATTTTGTATAGATTGGCACCATTTCAATGAAATGATGTTGATTCCCTATGAATCATTGTCAGTTATCGAGCACCACCTATCCATAATTCTAGCCCTATCCTAAACTCCAAAATCCTAAAAACCTACAAATAAAAAAAAAACAAAAAACAAAATAAAATAATCAACCTACCTCATCTAGTGAGCATCACCATCACCATAATCCATATTTTCTAGCCTCCATCCTGTTTTATAGAACACTCATCATTTGGGATCTCAATCCTTTTTTGGTTTTCACCAATAGTAAATGAGACATTTTTCATGTTAAACTTGTGTATATATCCACTATTGAATCAACACTAATATATTTTGGATAAACACCATTTGGGTGGATCATCACTGATTCATTTAGATCATCACTAATTGGCCCTTTTTTTAACTACTTGTAATTTTGTGTATATTTATCCCTACTCAGATTTATCCACAAAAAATTTAGGTTTATGGATTTTGACTCCCTATTGGTCTCTTAGCATATGTAAGGCATGTACTCTTTTGGATATCTCCCCTTTGTGGGTCTTGAGATTGTATTTTCCCTTGGGAAGAGCTATTTATAGGTATCGTCCACACCATATAGCACAC
>JARHVA010000617.1:1605000-1612500 GCA_037957365.1 Torreya grandis | reverse complement strand
TTACTAAGATTGATCAAAGGATTTGTTACTATTAGATTTAGATTCTTGAAGGAGATGAATGGATAAAAAAATTTAAGACTAGGGATGGTTTATATGAGTGGATAGTGATGCCATTTGGATAGTCTAATCCACCCATCACATTTATGAGGGTGATGAACACAATGATATGAGATTATATTAATAAGTTTATGGTGGTTTATTTTGATGATAATTTTATATTTCATAAGAACAAAGAACACTTAAAGCATCTAATAATGTTATCATAACTATTAATAAAATAAAAGCTCTATGTGAATTGATGAAAATGAAAGTTTATGTAGAACAATATGGTATTATTAGGATTTATAGTTTCAGTAAAAGATGTAAGAATGAATGAAGAAAAGGCAAAAGCAATTATTGAGTATCCTATTCAAAAGAGAAAATTAGAGTTAAAAGTTTTCCATGGTTTATTATCTTATTGAAAGAAAACATTAAGAACTTTAGTAATCTTGTTTCACTAATAACAACTTGCATGAGAGGAAAATAATTTTTATGGATAATGGAAAAAACATAAATCTTTTGGTTGTTGAATAAGAAGATTACAAGAAACCTATTTTACCATTTCTTGATTTTAAAAGAGTGTTTGAAGAGGATTGTGATGCTCGACATATGGGAATTGGTGTTTTGTTGATTTAATAATGAAGACTAATAGTATATTTAAATGAGAAATTAAATAAGGTAATAAATAAAATTCTACAGATAATGTTGAATTTTATGTCATTTTACAATCATTAGGACATTATAGTCATTATTGTTTCCTAAGGAACTTATCCTATTTATAAATCATGAGGTCTTGAAGTTTGTTAACCTCAAAAGATGTTAAATAGTAAACATGCAAAGTGTGTGTCATTCTTTCAGATATTTACTTTTAATTTGACAATTAGTCATATTTGAATTTATTATGGACTTATGTGATATTGATCTAGATTTTTTAAAGATAATGGAGAAGTGTAAGAATCCATTAGAAGATGAGAAAGGTACTATTCATGATGAATATATTATATAGGATTATTACCACTTCAAGGGAAAATAATTATATGTTCCAGTTGGATCTATAAGAGATAATATTATAAAAAAATTTCATAGTGGTGGTTTTGCTTGACATTTTCAAAAGTCTAAGAGAATAACTTTGGTGGTGAAGTATTTTTTGCCAAATATGAAGAGATATGTGGTAAGGTATGTTTCAATATGTATAACATGTAAAGTGTCTAAAGTTCATATACAAAATATAGAGTTGTAAATGTCATTACCAATTCAAAGAGGACCATGGACATATTTGATCATGGATTTTGTGTTAGGATTACCAAACACATTGAGAGATAATTATTCAATTTTTGTTGTTCTAAACATGTTTTATAATATGGTTCGTTTTATTACATGTAGGAAAACTAATGATGCCATTAGTGTTTATAAACTATTTTTCAAAGATATGATATTATTTGGTGTTCTAAAAATGAATACATCAAATAGGGACAAGAAATTTCATAGTCATTTTTGGAAGACATTATAAAGGACGTTACAAAGTAAGATAAAATTGAGTAGCTAATACCATCCACAAATTAATAGATATACATAAGTTTTAAAAAGTAGATTCATAATTATTTTGAGATGCATAGTTGAAGATATGTCTAAAAAATAAGATTTGGCTTCACCATATGTTGAGTTTGCATATAATAGTTCAATGAATAGATCAATAGGAAAATCATCATTTCATATTGTTTATAAGATAAATCCTTTGGGTATTTTAGACTTGTTGTAATTACCATTTGAATAATGATTTAGTAATTATGGAGAAGCATTTGCAGTGTATATGCAATAGTTGCAAGAAGAAGTGAGGAAAAAGCTACAAAAAAGTAATGAGAAGTATAAGGTAGAAGCATATTTCAGAAAAAGGTCAAGGGTATTTGACTAAGGATATTTAGCAATGGTTTATTTGAGGAAATAAATATTTTGAACATGCATATACAAAAACTTGATGTATAATAAAATTGGTACATACAAAATTGTAAATAAAATAAAAGAAAATGATTACGAGGTGAGTTTACAATAGAGTTTTGGTATCTCTTTAGTATTTAATGTTTTATATTTAAATATTTTTTATAGAGAACATGGTGATAGAGAAAAATATGAAGAAATAGATTGGAAGCAATAGGTACCAAATAAAAAGAAAGAAAAGATAGAAAAGGTTCTGGATAAAAATATAATGTACATAAGGAATGTAAGTTATAACATGTATTTGGTATTGTGTAATCACCTAAAAGTGACACATAAGTGATAAGAGTTGTAATTGAGACCACCCATCCCTAGGTTAGCCCTAGACCTATTTTAGGACCCATTTTCACACATATCCATCCTACGTGTGGGCCACAAACATTCATAATCATCCCTAAATTAGTCTAAAACCCTCATTCTTACATCATGGCCCTTCATGACCATGGTTCCACCACTTTAAAAATAGCACCATCATAAAGACAATAGCTCCACATGGCCCTAGTGTCCTAAATTGGCACTATTGTCCTTTCCTTCCTTTTTCCATAAGTGGATATCTTTTCAAATCTTAGACCTCCAAGGGTCAGCCTTGACCACGTTTAGCACCCACATAAGTACCAAAATAGTATACATACATGACTTTTATCCCTATAACCACTAGATAGAAACCATATGCAAATACATATACAAAATCAAAATAAGTTATGCATAATTAAGGTTATCAATCCCTATTCTACCCTAATTCTACATACTACCATCTAAAACATTTTAAAGCTTAGATTTTTGAAATTTCTAGTCTCAAAGAAATTCAAAGCACTTATATTAACTATCATATTAGCTTGACTTTCATTTACATTAGTAGTTAGGTGGAGAGAAGTATATCAAGCTTGAACCCTCTTCAGAGTATTTGTATAGATGCAACTCTCATCACAACATGGTGTTGAGGATGTATAACATACCACACTAACGAACACACTTTTCTAATTATTTTTAAATCAATCAAAATATTAATTATGATACAATAATTTATAAAATGAAAGATGTGTTTCAATTGAAATGATTAAATATCTTTATGTTTTAAATAATAGCTATACAATGTTCAATATTTTAATAATGAATATCATATTTTATACTTCATTAAAAACATATGTAATTTTAAGGATAAAATAATCGATGAAAATATCCCTACCTTTATAAGTATCAAATCATGAAAAAAAATTAGTAATAAACTTCCATAATAAAAAAATCTTATAAAAGATATATGATTTTAGAACTATATTTTATAACCTAAAATAAGATAATATGTGTGTTTGATCTTATAACGAAAAATATTTTTATAGTAAAATTAAGTACAAATGAAATGTAAAATAAGTAAAAATTTGAAAAATTGGAATCCCTTTTTTTTTAAATAAGGGATAAAAATAAAAAAACTAATATATGTATTTTTAAAAATATATCAAATACTTATATTTCCTAATCCAAACTAACATAATAAATATGTTTGTTATTATAAACGAAGAAAAAATGAGAGTAGTAAAATTATGTGTGGATGAAATCTAACATTAATAAAACTTGGCATCTTATCCGTTTTTTTTTTTTTTTTTTCAGGTAAAGAAGAAACAAAATAAAAATAAAAATATAAATAAATATATATATATATATATATATATATATATATATATATATATATATATATATATATATATATAAATATAATATTAGAACTCATAACTTTATTAAAGATAATAAGGAATTGTAATATATTTCTCATGTTACATTTTAAAACAATGACTATAAAAATATGCCACAATATTCATTAGATACTAGAATCAAAAACATCGAGGAAATGTTCGTAAACCCACTAGTTGAAACAGCCATTCATAACAATAACTATAGCTTTTATTTGATGATAAAGTTTTTCAAGATGTTAATGGATTCAAAAATCAAATCTTGCTATATGGGATTTTAGTTACTATTAGGACAGTGTTGATATAAATGAGTGTTTTAAAGTCTTTTTCTATTGTGAAATGGGATGTACCTTTTCTTACAAAAGAATAACTTATGAATTTTCTTACAAATGTATACCTTATAAATTAATTACTGAGTTTTCTACTTCTCAGAAGAATATGAAAAGTGGTATAAAAACTAAATTAAAATGATTTAATATTTTGCTAAAAAAATTATTATAAATTTATTTTTAATGAACGTGAGTATTTTATTGTTATAATTATTGTTTGTGTTTATTTGTATTCGGAAATAATTATTAATGGTGATTGAATAAAATTTGATTAAGGAAGGGAATGTAAAAGGATTAAAGCATGAAATAAAATAAAATAAAAAATGAATGAAAAACTATATTAGAATAGAATTACAAATGAAACATGTGTAAAGTTATTTGAAAATAAATAAATAAATATCTAGAAGAAAGAAATCTTTCACAATATGTAAAACAATTAACTCTGGATGTGAAGGTAGAAAGGAAGGAAATGCCTATTCTTAATAAATTTAAAAAAAAAATTAAAAATTAAAATTAAACAAAAAAATAATAATTTAATCTTTAATTTTGATAAATTTGTAAATTTTTTTATGGCTTAAATCATATGTGAGTTGTTAAAACCTATAAAACTAAGAGTAAACTAATAAATTTTAAAATTCATTTAAAATTGAAATGTTATGTCCTTAGTAAATTTTCCTATTACCAAAATAAAATTGATGTATTTTTTCCTCTACTCTTAGATTATGAAATCCTTGCCCATTTTTTAGAACTCACTTCATGTCACTTGGAAATGTTTATTCTTCCTTGAATTAGTAGGAAATTCTCAAAACCTTGAAATACCTTAAAGAAGGGTACTGATTTAGGAGACCTTCCCTCCGTAGGACTATGAATCTCTAAAACATTATGAATGATCAATATATGAAGTTAGATATACAATTTTTTTGATTCAGGTCTTTATTCTTATATAACTTTTCACTACATAAACAATTCACAGATATGTGATATGAAGAAGAAAAAAGATATCTTATCTTTTAAATCAAATGTTAGACTTCTCCTTATCACATATAAAATCTTATAGAAATATTAGCGTTTCGTCACTTATAAAATTATCTTTAAATCTATATTATTAGATCTATACATATATATAGATATGATATTAAAATTATCAGTGTATCGTCAAATAAGTCAATACATAACCGGTGGGTTAGCTGTGAAAAAGGAGATGACATCGGAATAAATATGTATAAATTGTCAAACGACTCAAAACAAATGGACTAGATTAATAACAATACATTCCTCTTCAGCTTAGAGCATATTACTTTTTTCTTGGTATTTCCTAGGAAAAAATAGAAAGTAACAAAAGAAAATAGGAAACAAGGATGACATGGAAGACAAAAATAGGACCGACAATTGACGTGCGAGATATGAATTGATAATCGATTTGGTAGATTTGTAATGTAATCCTAGCATATCCAAGAGAACTCTAGAAAATAAGAAAAAATAAGAAAAAAAAATAAAAAGATGACATAAAATGATAAAAAGTAAAACCATTTGTTGAAATAATTAGACTAATTTTCATAGATATATTGAATTATTTAAATTTAAATTTAAATTTTCATACTTATAAAGATTCTGAATGGAAATTTTGTATATTAAATGAGGTTTGATCATGAATAAAAAACATGACGCTTTTATTTATACAACTACAAACCAACTAATTATATATATATATATGATTATTAAATTTATTTTTAATCCTAATCGTGGCTTGTACCTGCTTTGGTCAAATATGAGTGTCATCACGTATCAATGTTATAACTAAACAAAACAGTAAAATAAGAAATTTCAAAGGCTAAACACAACCCAAAAGGAGAAGGGAAACATGGATACGGTACGACTGCTAAAAGGCAATAAGTAAACCACGCTAAAAGTTGCGGACTGACACAACATAACTGCAGAGAAAATAAGGTACACAAGAAAGCCAAAGCTGTTTTGATTCTTGCACTACAAATATAGGAGGAGAAAATGAGAATGTCGATATTATAACATTCACTCAAATCAAATTTTCATTGTCGTTAGCGATAATAAATCTATAATTTTATTTTTTTTATATTGTTTTTCGTTTAGGAGTGGGGCTTGATATATGCACGATGCATTGTGTTGTATGGTTGTTGGAGAACTATGTTTAGCCGGTGGTGGAAAAATGATGCATCCAACAATTTTTTTTCAATCTCTCTTTTTCGGTCTGCCAAACAATTTGAGGTATAGCAGGTAGTGGGAAAAATATGATGCATCCACTATAATTTGCTCATCTCCAATTTTTTCCTTAAAAAGCAATATTTTTTTCTATCTCCAAATTTTTCATACCAAACAATTTTAGGTATCGTGGGTATAGATAAAAATGATGCACCCACCATAATTTATTTAACTCCAGATTTTCTTCTAGCAAGCAGTTTCACACATGGTATTTTCTCATTATTGGTAGTGAGCTCCCTAAAAATATAGAATTATGTTTTAGTATTGTTAATTTATATTTTTAGTATTAAGTTTTATTATATATTGTTAGTAATTCATATTTAAGGATTTAAGTATTAATATTAAAAATAATAACCACTTTGATTTATTTTTAAATTAAAAGATATCGTTTCCAGATTTTAAAAAAATATATATTAATTTAAAATTTTGAATAAGAACAAGATATTTTTAAAACTATTTAAAACTATTTTGTACATTTATTTATATATATTAAAAAATGTACATCTCATTTTTTTTTGGTAGACATAAAATTTTAACATCAACCAATAATTTTCTCTCCTTACATGGATCCACATTGCATGCTAAATCAATCATTATTATGAAAAATTTCAGTCTCGTTTTAAGAAAAGAGTAGTTTGTCTAAGAGAGCTACAAAAATAATAATTTCAATAATTATTTATGTTTGAATACTTATTAATTTTCATATTTTTATCGTTCATTATTTTAATGGTTTTTTTTCAGTTTTGTACTATCGGGTACCACACTACCACACAGTAATGCTATTTAGCTTATACATGTAGTCTTCACGTTCTTTGGGTGAATCATACAATCCTTCTTACTTTAAACTGGTGATTCTTTAGTATCATATAAATATTATCTTTCGTCACAAATGGGTTCTCTTTCTACATGATATTATCATACATAACTGGTATTTATTGTCGTTTGTTTATTGCAAAACCAGTTACTCTAATAAACGGCTTATAATTATATTAGAAAATAAAAAGAGCTATGAAATGATTAATATCTAATAAGATTTTGATAATATTTACTTTCAGTTTCATAAGTTTTATAATACAAGTTCAAGAGTTTGTCTACAAACTACAACATAAGAGTAGTTTTAAAGAATAAATCAATGAGAAGTAACAGGATATTGAACACATGGTAACTTATCATAATACAACTCAATAGAACCATTTCATTTTCTTTCGAAAATGAAATAT
>JARHVA010000617.1:1580000-1592500 GCA_037957365.1 Torreya grandis | reverse complement strand
TGTGTATTCATATAGATAAATATTAAAATTGGACATTCACCTTAAGGGGAATAACTATGTATGCTTTCATATTCCTCTTTATAGTATTAGATATGTAGTTAATGGTTAAAAAATAACAGGGTTGATTGGGGTCATCTCAACAAAAATTGACTTTCCCAAATTTTATAGGTTTCCATCCCTTACAATTAAAAATATGTTTTGAAGGAGAATAAAGCTGATTTATAGAGATATGCAGGAAATAAATTGTCACATATAACATAAGCAAATGTATATCATACAAACACAACACATTATATAATCACAAAAATACAAGTTTGCGTAGGATATTAAAGCAATCAAAGATATCACCACTAATTTGCAAGTCTAGGCTTGAATGTATCAAGCTTTAACATAAATATGGTAAATTTTTGATATGTAATACTCATAGGCCTACTTATAGTCTATTTACAATTTACAAACATAATCACATGTAATTAGTTAAATAATAAATGTAAATATCTTGATCTTCTTATTAATTTATATACCTAGTAAGTTACATTGTCGTGTCTACTTCAATCAACTATATTCAAATTTGTGCTTGATATCCATACATTAAAATCAAAATTCATTTTTCTAGTTCTATCCTTTTGTGATTAATATTAATAAAATATAATGTAAACATATTGGTCAACCCTTATATTTCATGAACATTATCACAACATAGGTTGTAATTAGGGTTTCATACCTTCTTATTAGATTTTCATATTTAAGCCATAGATTTTTATTTTAAGTTTTCATTCCCCATCACATTGCAGTATACATATAGAACTCTTAAAATATTTTTATACTTTTCTCTAGATTTTTATTTAGACAAGGGGGAATGGATCTAATTGCAAAAAAAAATAAAGAGAAAATGTGGATCATAAGTCCTTTAGTATGAGTTTATGTTTTGGAGGGCCTTAGATTTGTGGAGGATATGTAATTTTTTTATTGAGATAGAAGTTTCAAGGAATACTACTAATTGGTGGTAAGGTGTTATGGTATTTGTTGGATGAAGAGTTTTTATTTTAGGTAGGCTTTGGGATGGTTGCTTATTGGTTTTTTGGTTCCACATTGTCCAAGGGTAGAGGTG
Source organism: Torreya grandis (assembly GCA_037957365.1). Lineage (NCBI taxonomy): Eukaryota > Viridiplantae > Streptophyta > Pinopsida > Cupressales > Taxaceae > Torreya > Torreya grandis. Next base: position 1,591,389 of record JARHVA010000617.1, on the reverse strand, counting down.
TCTCATGAGAGATTGAAATTATTATATTTAAACACCATTTTCTAAGTTGTAGGTTTCTTAAATTTTTTATATTAACGTATAAAATAATAAAATAATCTTCATGTCAAACTATTGAAGGATCATTACTTCTACTAGTTTACTGAAATGATGATTTCACTTATGTAATGTTGTTCTATTTTGTTATGCATAATTTTTATTCCATTTAAACTTCATATTATACATATCAAAATAGTAAATAACCACCTCTAGCATCGGTTTGTTTATATTTGTCCAATATCCAAGCCAATGTTTTATAGGTGTTACTATGAAGTGCCAAAGATAATTTATCAAATTTATTATTCCTCATCCTTATTGATATAAATTTGAAAAAATATTTCATCCCTTCCCATTACTCATTCATATATTTTATTATGATCTGTATTACATCTTGCCAATACTAGGTAAGTAAATATGCCATTGAGAAAAAATAGTGAACATGGTCCTCCTCAACCTTGTCCACCTCACATGAGGAAATCTAATCAATATAAACAGTGTCACATAATTGATGAAAAAAATAACATCGATGATAATATGTATATCATAAAGTTATTAAAAATATCAATTATTTACAAGGATATTATACATACAACACTATACAAGACAACATTCCCAAGTGATACAGAACTACCATATTCAATATCTAACATGAATACAATCAAGTTCATAGACATAATCATTGCATTTTATAGGGAATATTTAACTCCTAAGCACACCATTGATTTAAGTTTAACTTTATTAATTGAATTTTAAATTTAAACCAATGTGGTTAGATGCATGATGGTAGATAATGGTTTTGGTTTAAAAAGTTTTTAGTATGAATTTATATTTATAAAATGTGTATAAGTGTAAATGCATTTAATAAATAATATAGAATCATATGGTCATTTGATATCATGTAGTATCAAATATTTGGGTCAATATCAATGTATGTAAGATGATGAACCAAAATGGTTACTCCCTAATTTTATGCCATCACCATGTATTTACATTGTAATATAATTTTTTAGTGACCTTATATACATGTTATGGAAGAAATACCATCTACACTACATACATGTAATAAGTTTAAATATGATGGTTATGCATAAACTCTTCCTTATAATCATAAGCCCTTCTATTATTGTAATATGCTAAATTGTTTTGATCACAACCATTCAAATTTTGAAGAACATTTTATAGTTGCACCAACACAACCTATCGCACTATATCATACATATACATATCAAGTGGGGGAATAAAGTAAATTAAATGACAAATAACTAGTTATACACATCAATTAAAATACAAGGATAATAGCACCCATTATTAATGACCAAGAAAAGGAAATCCTAAACCTCCCTTTTTTGTCAATTCAGAATATCCTAAATACATAGTTACATATTGGTCTGATAGTGATGATGATGATATGTAATATATGATGGATAACATATTGTGTAATTTAAATTTCACTTCTATTGATCCATATGCATACTTGTATCTTACCATTATCAAACTTACTAGTTCAAGAGCTTATTAGGATAATTCATATTAGAAAACATTAATAATACATAGGTTTATACTTAAACACAATCAAATAATGGGAAACAAAAGATAATAATGTTAGATATTATATAGAAACAACATACAAATTATATTTTACTATTATATCATTACATGATGGTCTAATGACTAAAACATAATTAAGCCAATTAATTGTAAAATCAAGTAGAATTAGGAAAAAAGAGAAATCCTACATTTCATACTCCACGAAATTTATTGGTATAATTCAGTAAATAATGTTAGTTTTCAAATATATAACCACCCACATTGTGAAAAGTATCAAATCCCCAAGATACACTAAGTACCCACTAAAACTCTCACTTGATATAAACTTCATGGAATTACCATCTATTGTGAACCAATAATCTGGGTGTATTTGACATTAAAAATTCAAATAATTTTTGTATTACCATAGGATAGCAGGACATAACACACATAACTAATTTACATTACAAAACAATATAAGATTACAATATTGATGGTGTTATCCAAATCAAATACACTCATAAGGGTAATAAACACCCACAAACATAAATTTTGACCATTACTAATTACATTAATGATAAATATCATTGACATATTCATATTGATGAACAAGAAGGTCTAGATACACACAACATTACATTTTTACAATATATATAGCTCATCCTAGAAATGAATTGTAAGATAAAATTTATTACGATAAATTGAATGGACATAAAATATCACCATTTTTTCCTGGTCCTAATGTAATAAATACATTTATACTTGCGATGAAACCTGAGGTAAATTTATGGGCTATATTTAGTCAATAATTTTAAAAAAATAAAATTTATAGATAACATGCCAAACAACTAGATATGTTTCCTCCATAATGAACAAGTAATAAAGATACACCATGATGGACATTATGAGCACTAGGAAATAAAAAACTTGAGTCAAGTTAGAAATTACTATATAGTTACAAGGATTCTAATTTTATTCCCTTAGTAAAGGAAGATGCAATGTGTATGCATAATATTCATGAAATAGAAAATTCAAAATCAAAAGTATTTGAAATAGACAAGTACAATGATAATCACGATGATGACATATGAACATTCAATGAGATGTTATAACATAATATTATTATTTTATCATTACCATATCACTCAAAGTCATAACATCCATTATACTACATTTTAGTTTTCTAATTTCTAAACATATTGAAAATAATTAAAAAAAGATTAAAAATTTCAATAAAATACAAAAACATTCATTATTTTCACAAAATAAAAGCATTAAAACCTAACAATCAATTTATTTTCATGATTAAATTGTTTAAATATATTATTTATAACATTTTTAGTAAATAGAATATTATATTCATACACACATAGATTTCATGAGCTGTGAAACTGTGATGCATGGAATACACATCATACATGCACATGTAGATGATAGACCTTTCCTATACTAAGGGGCCATGCTGATTTAAGGACACCTACTTGCACTAGATACATTATTAAAGGTTATATATTTATATGACCTTTTACTATGTTGAGCTACATAGAATGATTACACTTCTATTTGGTTACACATTTTTTAATAAGTGATATATGGATATGTTATTTACTGTGTTATCAACACATATGGATAGTGTATAATAATTTTCAACTCTTGTATGCTTCATTAATACTATTATATTTTCATAGTAATTTACCTATTTTTTCCATCATATATGTCCACATGGATTCATTTGTGCCTCTTTATCCATATTATTTACAACATTTTTGCACCTTATTTCCATAGTTTTAGGCTTGTTTGTTAGCTACATATTTATCTCCCTTGAGTGTGACCACTTGGCCTTACGTTTGAGATTATAGCATGATAGTATGTGGCTTTGAGTTTTAATAATTTTTATTTTGTATGATTTATATTTTTTCAAGTGTGAAGATCTATATTATACACCTCCCCTATGTGTGTTGTGCCATTATATTTATCAAGTAATTTTTTAATGTTAATTCCTATTAAGTAACAATTATTATTGAATGTTTCATAGATGCATATATCTTAACATACCATTTATATAACCTTGCATTGCAAATGTTATGCACTTGACTAGATTATGTAAACATTAATCCAATGACATAATTTCCAAATATCAACATAATTATACACGATTGAATATTTATACATGACATGATACATCTAATAACTATTTTGAGATGGTTGACTTATGAGATACATCCATGACACAAAAATATTTGAATATCAATGATATTTTCATAAAGACAAATGCATCCATTAATATAAAATATCTTATTTTGAGTACATATTACAAATTTAATATATTATGAATATTTAAATGTATTATTGGTTCCAATATCTTAGAGACATTTATAAATTGGTACAGAATTTGGGGAAACATGACATGCATATGCACTTAGCATCTAAATAGTTTTTATTACATAATATATATTAACACATACTTTAGTGTACATTCCATTTGGGTGAAAATATTTATAGTATCATATATTACATGTTCTTATATACAAATACATTTGCAATACAATATTATCATATTTATCATATGAATATATATCATTCTATATAAAATTATAAAAAAATAGTGAGGTGTGATATTGTTTCATTCACATATATACTACAAAAAATTCTAAATGGAACTGATTCAGTGACACATGACACTTTTTCATACATTTTAACATATTTTTACATTAAGCACTATATTAGTTGTTTATTAGAAAACACAATTTAATGGAACCAAATAGTTAGTAAATTTAAATATGTAAGTCCATATATAGCATTTTATTTGTCATTTTTGATGTAATTTACATTGATATTCAACAATACAAAATGGCCATGACATTACCCAAAGCAAACCCATATGTTTCGTACCTTACCATTTCAAATTTTGAGATTAAATCTAGACACATTATTTGATTTAGTGAATTTTAGTTTCAAGGAAGCTCCATGGTCTTGACACTACTATAAAATACAGAGGGTTGGATAAATTTTTCTTTACATAAATGTTTGTCATAGTCACCCTAATTCTCTATATGGTTCAACAAGTAAGCATAATAATCTAACATGTTACTAAGGAACATGCTATACTCACATTTAGGGGTACCCCTTCCTTTTTCTTTTAGGTTTTAGGTATGATTCAGATTTAAAATTTTACATATGGGAAATGACTAAAACATTTTTATTACAAGTTTTGTTTATCATAATCTTGCACATTTTGATCCTTCTCTTAAATACTATGTGTATTTTACACACTCATGTATATAGATATCCTTTCACTATAGTAATTCCTTTTTGTTTAAATACTGTAATAAATTGAAGACATTTATATACACTAAAGTTTATACACTTGATTATGTTAATCATAAATTTTAGGTATACAATGTGAATTTTCCTAATCTAAATAGTTATCACTGTCATTAATGCACACATAAATGATATCCATGAGATTAATTTACTCTTTATTTCAATCAATCACATTTATAAAAAATACATTATATGGTTAAATTGATAAATATATTATTCAAATAGTAATAGATAAATGCACTGGTATTCATGTCTGCTTGACAATAACACCACACTCAAAAAATAATGTGGTAATTTTATTTTTGATGCTAATGTAATGTCATTCACCTGAAAATGGATTATTTTCAAACACTACTACAATGTGTGATGTTTTGAGATAAAATGTAGAGACAAATCCACAATTTCATCTCTAATATCATTTTTATATTTTTCATAATTTTTTAATTACTATTTGTCTAGGTTTATGGCATATTATTAATATTATTTTCAATATTATTATTTTTTATTTTTTTTGGATTACCCTAATATATTGAGGCAAGCTTCCAACATACTATTCAAAATAGTCTTAAAATGCATTTGGTTTGTTTTTTTGTGAATGACAAAATCAATCTTAGCCATTTATTTCTTTCCATCCAATTCTCTACATTATTATTATGTCTATTCATAACTCCCATGCCATTAACCCTTTTTTTTAATACAATTATTCTAACTTGTTGCCAGGACTATTTCACCAAATGTAGATCCTTATATTTATGATGGGATATGAACATCCATAAATGTAGCTAGAGATCTATTTTTCATTATGCTTTATTGGGTTTCCCTACCTTATTTTATGGATCTTATTTTTTTAAGGTCAACCAAAAATCAGGGAAATGGGTCATTACAACAAGATTCTTCAAAAGACACTGTTGAGTCTAGATACTAGGTGTTGTTGAGAATAAAAACACCTACATATGTAAACATCCATATAGATCAAATAGTTCACAATGGTGCCAAAAACATTGGCCCAATGTAGGTTTTAGGTAGTTTTTTTAATGGTTTGGAAGAGGGTTTTGCTCTTTTAGTGTTTTGGTTTTTGTTTAATGGTGTTTATTTCTAATGAAATCATAGAAAAAAACATAGTTGTATCAAATATTATCCTGGGACACATAGAAAAACATCCATTTTTATGTGTTTTGTGTATGTCTATTGTATCTATTATTTTTTGTCTAGATACAATAAAGTGGTTTATTTTTTGCTGCTTGTTTTTAAAGTATATTTTCACAAGATAAATAATTGTTAGGTTTGTCTTCAAATCTTTGTTAGTAAGGTCAAATCTAAGACTTACCCCAGTTATTATGCTTGGTCTTCTATATCCTTATGGTTATTGTTAATAAGGGCTGCCAATTAAAATTAGAACAATCCATATGTCACTAGTTGAGGTTTCTAGGTATCCAACAAGGAATGTTATCCCTTCTTATATTATCCATTATAATTTTTACAATAAAATTGATAACATAATTTACAAGTGAAATGGAGTTCATATAAAGTGTACTTCTAAACCTTTAGAGTGCATCAGGTGATTGGATATTGAAAAATTCTAGCTAACCCACACATACATGAACACCTAAGAAGCCCATATTAGAGAGTATTGATGAATTTTCTAGAAAATATTGAGTGAAATTGGGCTATGGTCTTCATTATTGACTCCTGTTAATCTTTATATCTCAACCAAACCTACTACAACCATGGAAATTATGCCCAAAATCAATCCCATTCCCATCCTTTTAAACTAAGTTATGCTCTTTGCATTTTCATTAATTTTTAAACCAATAGGGATCAATGCCATTTTGTATATTACTATCCATATTGCCATGATAAAAATATCTAACATAGACAGTACATTAGGTTAGAAGTTGAAGCTTCCCAAAGAGATATCCATTTCAACACCTTGATCTACAAATAAGGATGCCATTTGGGAGAACACAAAGGATTAAATAATTATGCATAGCCAAATTTGGAGTAACCTCTAGATGCACTTAACTTATTTGACTTAAGTAACTTTATAAAGTCTCCACAGATCTATAGTTTTTCCTTCCTCTCTCTCACCATCTGTTTATGTTAAAACCTTTTCAAGGAACTTACCAAAAAAATAATGGAAATAAATAGAACACATCGGTAATTAATAAAATATTATTGAAATCTATGAGTACAATTCACAAACCTTAGGTTCACAAATGCATATTAAAATAAATAAAATATTTGACAACTTTAAAGTAGGATTTTATCAAGGAGAGTTGATAAATGTATAATGGCTATGCCATTTTAGATGTTAGATTTTTATTGAATAACAATCATAATATGTTTCATCAATAAGTATACCTAGTCATTTTACTGACATATTTTTCTCCATCATTCCTTTTAGGCTAAGAACCATTTTAGTGTTGTTTAAAGGACTAAATGCTATTAGATTGGTTTCATCCTTTTTTTTTGGGCTTAGAAGTAGCTAAATGCTCATACATCAAATAAATTTATACACATTAGAATGTTTGTTGAATCAAATGTCTCTTTAAAAAAGTGTCCCAATAATGACTGGTTGAATTTTTAGGGTAATTTAAATTATATAGGTAGTGATATCAACACACATGATTTTGTTCATTGATATTTCATCAAGTAAAAGACTAGACTATTCCACTTAAAAACTAAGTTTCGACAATGTTGAAATTCCTTCCCAAACTTGCGAGAAAGTGGGATTATCTAGTAGATGATTTAACAAAAAATTCAAATTTTCATTAACTTGCATGAATTATCCTCTACCCAACATCATCAATTTCATTTAAGAAAAGAAATATCTATTATGAGGATTATTTAATGTTGTTAAGAAATAGCCTCTTCATGTTGTCATGACTACCTCTATGTTCTTAATCCTCTAATTTATTGTTCATGTATATTTTAATTATTTCTTGATTCCCATGAAACAATGATTAAAATTTTGTTTGATAAATGATCAAAAATGGTTGATTAATGGGTTTGGTTTATCCATTAGTTTATTTTTTTAAAGAGAGCCAAGACTTTATGAAGAACAAATGTATCCTCATAAATTACATCCCAATTATTCTACTTAAGAAGACCTAGTCAATAGATGAAAATTCCAGCCAAGCTCAAAGGGCCCAAAAACATAGTGATCCTAATTGCATTATTTGTGGGATTATTGAAAGAGAATTTGTTATATTAAATTTTTTATTATAATATATTTTATACACATGAATGAATTCTTCTAGACTCTAGGTTCCTTGTACTTGTCTCCAGTTATCCATTATTAGATAGGGGATCTTGTAACCATGTATTTTGGAGTAAAATTGTAAGAAATAAGTGTGATGTGATTATAAGTTTATATAAAATTTCATTTACTTCTATTGTTATTTATATTTTAAACTTCATTGATGATTTCTAATACAAATGGTACTATTTTAGGATTTGGTAATTGATGCAACTACATTCATCTAATTTAATTGTGTTATTTATAAGAATTATTTATTATGAAAACTAGTGTATACTACCTTACTCTTTACAATTTATATTTCTCATGCTCTTTCAAACTACCATTTGTATATTATATTCTCCTTACATTGTGCAGTGGGCTTACTAATTCCATATACAAAGAGATGAGCTAGTTATATTAAAAATATAAAGATCAAGGTGTTAATTTAATCTACGTTTTTTGGTTGTGTATAAAGTTTATTTTGTGTGTAAAATTTCCAAAGAATTCTTTATGGCATTTTCCAATGGAAAGGAAAGGAGGTTATCCTAATCTGTACTTCTTAGGTATTTTTTTCACCATAATAGTTTTATATTATAATATTTAAATCTAAGTGGAGGCCTTTATGCCTCCATTTATGAGAAGATATAATTGTGATCACTTGATATAACTTCTATATCACATTGAATTTGCTATAAATTTTATGCATTTTGAGCTTAAACAAACACACGTATCTTAATAAATGATAGAAATGAAAATAGCTTGCATGAACTAATTATTTATCTTAGACTCATGTGGTACACACACATGACATTATGTTTGGTGCTTGGCTATGATTCTGGTCACATAAATACTTCTCACTGTGTCCATGCTTGCATATTATCCTTAACTAAGAAATAAATAGGTTAAATGACATAATGATATCTCAATATATAATTTAAACCTCATAAAAAGAGTTTCTCTTAGTTCTAGGTAACAACCACGCCCTACATAATGTTAAGTAATTAGATATGACTTTGGTCACATAGATATTTAAGGTTATGCAAGCCTTGACATTTATCATTCACTCTATAATAAATAATATGGAGCACATAATTATAACCTTATAGACTAACATTTCAGCATTTTTAAAATAAAGTATCCTTGATTCAGGCAAAACCCATAATCTACATAATATTTAATAAAGTAACATTGTAAAATATTGATTGATGCAAGAATAGGATAGTAAGAGAGCTTCATGGAAGGAGGGCAATAGAATATTGCAGATTGTTTCTCCCTTTTGAAAACATTAAAAAGAGGAAACATATGATAATATGAAAAATGAGAAATTTTTGGTCAAGAAAACTATGTATCTTCCCAGTACTACAATCCTCTACATCGACCTAATTTACAAACTTTTCATCCTAGATATGATTAAGGGTATTCTTCTTGGTATATTCATGTATCTATAGTTGAGAAAACTTGTTCTTTAGTAATATTTTACAATAAAAACACTCAAAATTTCAATTACTTCTCCAATAGTTAGGTAGATAATATAAGAGCATACACAAAATTATTGTAATTTTATGATGTGGAAAAAGGGCTATGATGATTATAATGTTTTGTGTGTAGATATGTGTGTATATATAATCAGATTCCTTGGGGGAGCCAGTAAGATTAGGTTTTCGGATCATATACAAACCATTTTTCAAAACATGATAGCTCAAGACACTACTACAAAGTATTTGAACTGGAGAAATAAGTAAGAACAATATTTTCTTGATGTTTATTTTAAATAACCCAAGTCATTAATCTTACATACTTAAATTTTTTTTACTTTATTACAATGGGGTAAAAGCAAGAAAAAACAAAAGCTAAGAGATTAACATAGTTATTGAAGATTGTTTTAAACCTAATTTAATAGAACATGGGAATAAAATTTCTTACATTCCCAATCTAGACTGAGTGAAATTAGGCAATGGTAGAGTGCTCAGGACATCTAACATTATGGGCTTCAACAACGAGGGCTTAAACCAAATGATAATTAAAATCAATGAAGAATATCAAATAACTTTAGATGATGAATAATTTTTTTTTCAACTTCACATATCATTAAGATTCATTCCAAATATATATTTCTATTTACATTATATTTGTACAAATTGGTAAATAAATTTCACCTTTATTTCCCTTGATTTGGTAGCCACAACACAAAACGATGGTCTAGCAACATAAAAAAACCCCATGGATCATGGAGCATCTAAATGAATGACATAGTTTTGGGAAAGTATTTTGCATAAATATATTGAAGTTAATATTTATTTATTCTATTTGATGGTTAATATAAATTATAAACCCTTTTACATTTGTTATTTTTGATATAATAAATTTTTTGTAAACCCACATATGGGCATAAGAGTCAACAAAATTGTTTTATCTAGTTCTTTTATAATACTAATCACTCCATCATATTGGTTTCATTAACACTATTTATACATTAGTTACACTAGAATATATTTATGTTTTTTTCATTAAATTCATATTGTCTATTGAGAGACAATAGTTGAGAGAATAAAATGATAGTCTCTTGAGAGATAAAAATGTAGCATTTTATATTATCTCTAGCTAGATAAAATTAGTAGTATTATATATTGTCTCTAGAGAGAGAATTTTTAGAGACAATAATTAGAGATGTCCACTTTGAGACAATACACTACCTTTTTTTGTCTCGAATTGACATAATTATTTTAAGTATTGTCTCAAAATACCTTCACCCGCTGCCACCGTCCCACCCACCTGCCCACCCCTACCTTTTTGTAGTGCAAGTAAATAATTTTCATGGGTCATCTCATTCTCCTAATATGTTGGTAGTGTGTGAAATTACCCAAGTGAACTCATATAAATAAAAATCAAACCCACACCTATTACTCACTTAGAACATGTATATCAATAATTTATATACTATTTCACACTAAAAAAATTTAACATATCTTTCCTAAATTAAAAATCAAGCACTAGAAATAGTCATTTAAAAAGTTTGAAATTAATTAATCGAAGTCAAGATTGAATGTTTTAATACAAAAATTATAAAAATTATACATATAATCTAAGAAGATGAACTATGTGTGGTTTGGCATCCCTCTTTCAAATATCAGATATGTAGGTAGTGACCAATCACCAATGTAGGTGATTGGGTTAAAATCATCCCAATTACACTTCCTCACTTGTTACAAGTTTGCATCCCTCACAAATAGAATTAATATTTCAAGGATATGGAAGTTGATT
>JARHVA010000617.1:1555000-1570000 GCA_037957365.1 Torreya grandis | reverse complement strand
AAAGATAAGATATGATAAATTTCTTCCAAATTAAAATTTGGATTAAGAAAAGACATTTAAATTCAATTATTTATATTGGTTTTCAGTCCAATTTAATTTATATGATGTTATTGAGAAACTTGGTTTAGACAAATATGGTCATTTCCATTTATATCCTTTTGGTTTAATGATTAATGTTATAAATATTTAAATTATTAAGAATCTTGGGTTGTGACATTTAAATAAAAAAGAAAAATTGATCAGGAGCTGCGATGGTCGATGGGAGTGGAGATGGCGATGGAGCGAGTGATGCAAAGGGAGATGGCAGGAGTTCTTATCCCCAAGGACATCTAAGAGCTGAGTGAAAGGGGGATGGATCGACTCCCCAGGACAGGGACACTTTGTATGTTAGTGATCGAACCAAAATCAACAAGATTAATGGATGTTTGCCGCATAGCTAGGTGAGACCGTTGCTGGTCATCTCACCTGAGTCAGTAAAGGAGGACATCGAGTACTTGACCAAACATGCTCTAATTTGTATGTTCCTTGGCTTCCAAATTTCCATAGCGGCCTTGGAAGCTTGGATCTGTCAGACATGGCAGGTGGAGGGCGATTTTGACATTATGCTGGCTGGCAATAGTTACTTCATGGTGAATTTCACATCGATTGTAGATAGGAATTGGATCTTTGAGGGGGACCCTTATTTCTATGACTGCATCAGACTATTTATTAAACCATGGCATGTAGGGTTTAACTCTATAGAGGATCTCCCATCCCGTGTTCTTGTATGGGTTCATCTTCTGAGGTTGCCTCTAGAATTTTGGTGAGAGGACATTCTTCACCAAATTGCCACTATGATCAGGATAACAGCTGCAATCTCACACCAATCATTAGAAAAAAAGGTAATTACCTATGCCTGTATCTATGTGGATATTGATTTAAATAACCCATTGCTAGATTCGATGGATATATGCCTGGGTGCTTCATCATGGGTCCAACAGCTAGACTACGAAGCCATTCCTTTTCAATGCTGAATTTGTCATGTGTATGGGCATCTACACTGCCAATGCCCTCTGGCAGTCAGAGATGCTGATCGAGTGGGCAGTTCCTCTAGACTGCGACTGTCCAATGAAGAGGCAAGCAATGGGCTTCCCAGTGTTAGGGGTAATGACAGTGGGCAAACAATAGGAGCAGCTAAAGGAAAGGCACACCTAAGTACCTCCAACTTAGATAAAAAACCCTCAGGCTCAAATGGTCTGAACTGGGATGGGTTCACCCCGGTCTGTCGCAAGGCTAGGCAGAGGGGAAAAAAGCGGCCTCTTCTAGACTGCCAGGTAGACCAAGGGTTCAATTGGTTTGAGGCTTTTGATAGCATGCTCATAGAGGAGGGATTTTTGACAGTTGTGCAGGAGGCATAGGCTGACCTTATGGAGAGCATTTTTACTCCTATGGGCACTCAGGACTTGGATGATCAGTAAACCTTGGAGATACTTCACGTCCAAGAGGATGGCACCCCCTTAGTGCCTCACATCTCTCAAGTCAAGGAAGGATGATGGGCAGATTTGGTGAAGAGTATAGGTGATTCCAGTAAAGAAAAATGTCCTCTTCCTGCTTTAGGAGTGATGCAAAGACCATTCAGGAAAGTCTCCTTTACCACCCCATCCAAAGTTGGGCACAAAAAGGATCAAGATAGAATTAAACTCACAAGTGACTTACTGGTAGAGTTAGGGGCTGTTAAGCCCCTAGATGAACACTTTACTCAGTCTACCCAATGATTTTTATCTCATGGAATGTGCGGGGATTGAATAGCACCCCCAAATAAAAAGCTATCCATAAATTACTATTGGATCATTCTCCTGATATTATATGCATCCAAGAGACCAAGCTCTCAGTGGATTCTATGATGGCTTGCGCCCCCAACATCTGGCTCCATGGACAATGTCAGTGCGTAGGCACCTTGGGAAACTCTGGCAGATTGGCTGTGTGGTGGGATCCCCAAAAAATCACACCTTTGCATTGGATTTCTAGCATCTCAACCATATCAATGATTGCTTCATCTTGTGAGATGGGGGAGAGGATTCTTGTGACCAATGTGTATGCTCCTGTTGACTTTTCCAGACAACACAGGCTTTGGGAACATATCTGATACATTAGAGGCTGCCATCCCTTCCTTCCTTGGGTTATGGCTGGAGATTTCAATGCTATCCTTAGCATGAAGGAGAAGAGTTGAGGGTTGGGCCGTTTGGGCCCATCTTCTGAGCTCCTCCAGCAAAATATCACCTTTTTACGCCTTTCAAACTTGGATCCCCTGAATGGACTCTTCACATGGAACAACAGAAGGATCAGGGATGATGCAATTTTAGAATGCCTAGATAGGTTCCTGGTCTCATGCTTCTGGCTCTCCAGCTCTTTCCATCTCTCATCCAAAATTCTTGATTGGAGAGGCTCTGATCACTGACCTATCAAGCTATCTACCAATTACATTGCGGCCCCCGAGGAGCCACCATTCAAGTTTCAGCTGATGTGGCTTCAGGAGCCCACCCTTCAGGCCTTAGTGGTGAACTGGTAGAGACAAGGAGGTCCAGCTTATGGGACAACTATGTTCACCTTCTCAAAAAAGTTTCAGTATGTCAAAAAGAAGCTTAAATTTTTGAATAAAGACTACTTTGGCAATCTCCACGCCATGAAGAGGAAAGCACAAGACAGCCTAGATGAAGTTACCAGGCAGATTCGAGACCAAGGCCTTTCAGAAGACCTTATAGCAGAAGAATCCAAGGCCCAAGCTAACCTTGATGAGTGGGAACTACGTGAGGAAATCTTCTGGAAATAGAAGGCATGAATCGAGTGGCTCTAGGCAGGTGACAAGAATACTGCTTTCTTCCATAACTCAGTTCAGGCACGTCGCAATGGGAACTTCATTTCTTCCCTTGCTACAGTAGATGGCACAATTTTGAGCTCCTCACAAGCTATTTCTAGGGAGGCTACTCACTTTTTTTCTACTTTGTTTTCAGATGAAAATCACTCAGATGGAGTAGCGGAGAATACAATTTTGTCTTGTATCCCCATAGTTGTGACCCCGAACCAGATTGAGTTTCTTATGTGGCCGGTGGGCATGACCAAGCTGGAGGGTGTAGTTTTTAGCTTAAGGAGAGCCAAAGCACCTGGACCGGATGGCTTCCTTGTTGAATTCTGCCAAGACTTCTTGAGTATTGTTAAGTAGGATCTATTGGAGGTGATACAAAAATCTTATGCCAACAAGGAGATGCTCAGAGCTTTGAATGCCACCTTCTTAGTCCTTATTCCAAAGAAAGAACATGCAAACTAGTTGGATCAGTTCAGGCCCATCGCCCTCTGTAATGTGGTCTAGAAAATCATCACTAAGCTTCTCACGGAGAGGCTCAAGACTTGTTTGCCCATAGTGATTTCAAAAGAGCAAGGGGCTTTTGTGGAAGGTAAACAAATTTTGGATGAAGTGGTTATTCTGTCTAAGGCTGTCCACTCCATGAGTATTTCCCAAGAATGGGACATGGTCATTACGCTGGATATGGCTAAGGCATATGATAGAGTTAACTTGAGTTTCTTGCATAAGGTCTTTCTGGCCTTTGGTTTTAGCCAGGAGTGTGTGAGATGGGTCCTGAGCTGTGTTACTACCCCCTCTTACTCGGTCCTCATCAATGGCAAGCCCACAAAGCTCTTTGCTGCCTCATGTGGCTTGCGCCAAGGTTATTCGATCTCACCATACTTGTTTATTATTATGGCTGAGGGACTTGGATGACTTATCAAGTCTTGGGTCTCTCAAAATTTGCTTCAAGGGTGGAAATGGGGGGCAGGCCTACCTCCCTTGTCCCACCTCCAATTTGTTGATGACACTACTCTTATGGGGAGAGCCAGAAGCAATGAGGTAGAGGTGTTTCAACTCACTCTTGATACTTATACAGTGGCTTTGGGTGAAAAAATTAATGATGATAAATCTTCTATTTTTTATTCAATACCCTGGGGATGATTTAGAGGAGGATTGCTGCTATTCTCATATTCCAGCCATAACTGCTCCCTCTGACCTACTTAGGAGTTCCCATTTTTGTGGGAAGGCAGCCCAGGAGGTTCTGGCAAAATATTCATGATAAGCTCTAGAAAAGAATTAACCACTGGACGCACAGGTGGCTTTCCACAGTGGGTAGGGTAATTCTTCTCCAGGACATGATTCAGGCTCTTCCTATTTACAGGAGTATGGCACAAGCAGCTTTTGTGTATTTCCTCAAGGAATTTGATGCCCTATCTTGTCAATTCCTGTGGAGCAGTAATTTGCAAAATGCCAAGTGGAGCCTCATTAACTGGAATACTGTATGTCACCCAAAGAAGGATGGAGGTCTTGGGCTATGCTCTGCTATCTTTTCCATTCAGGCTCTCGCTACCAAACTTTATTGGAGATGGTGCTCTAACCCCTCCTATCTGTGGGCTCAGATCCTGCATTTCAAGTACTTCTTGAGAGCCAACCCAGCCATTATTCCTAGACTACCAGTGGAAGGGAGAGGGTCTATGATTTGGCACACCTCAAGTGGGGCACCCAGTTGGTTAAGGGCATGCATTTTTGGATTTGTAACAGGGGCACCAATACTCTCTTCTGGAATGACTCATGGGATGGATTTCCTCCACGCTTATCATCCCATCCACACCTCCAGCCTTTGAGTCATGCTTTTCTTCTAGCAGGGTGGGATTCTGTGGATTGTTACAAGAAGGCTTTTAATCTGGGTTTGGCTATGGGCTTCAGGTGGAAGAATTCTTTCGATTGGCCTCTTGGAGGCACGATGGAGGAGTGGGAGGAGTTGGCTTAAATTTTGGATTCGAGAAGATGTAGCTCAGTGAAGGAGCAAGATGTCCTGGCCTGGGGAGGCGCCCCCTCAGGGAAGTACTTGGTGTCATCCGAATACCTGACATTGACGATTCAATCTTTTGGGGCTACAGATATTTCTTGGCCTACAAAAGTGTGGAATCAATTGCAGTGGCCCAAGTGCAATTTTTTTCTCTGGCTTTTATCCCATAAGAGGGTCCTTACTTGTGACAATTTGTGTAAAAGGGGATTTCAGGGTCTGTCCATGTACAGTTTATGCTGTGGCAGCAGA
This sequence comes from Torreya grandis, assembly GCA_037957365.1. Classification (NCBI taxonomy): domain Eukaryota; kingdom Viridiplantae; phylum Streptophyta; class Pinopsida; order Cupressales; family Taxaceae; genus Torreya; species Torreya grandis. The sequence continues at coordinate 1,564,901 of JARHVA010000617.1, read as the reverse complement.
GAGTCAGTCTCTCATCTTTTCTTTCTCTGCCCTCTTGCCAAACAACTTTGGCATCTTTGGTGGCAGGCATGGGGATGTACCTGCTGACATGCGGCCTCCCCTATCAATTTTTGGTCTTGTATAGGCCCCTCTCCCTCCAAGGCTGTGCACCTCTAGGCAGCCTAGTCCATCAGCCCCTCATTCATCCTATGGAGCATTTGGCTTGAGAGGAACAGAAGAATTTTCCTCAACAAGCACGAGGAGCTTTGGCTGTTATGGAGGCATATTATCATGTCTCTTCAGGAGACTATTCATGCCAAATGTGATTGGAGGGATGGCTTGAGTCCTACTGACATTGCCATTAGCGCCCACCTCTCTTTGGAGAAGTCGGTCAGCACTCTGGCAGCCCCTCCCACGTCCTCAGTGAATGGGGTTGGCCAGTAGGTGCATCCTATTAGGCGCACGGGACAGTGGACTCCCCCTCTGCCTGGTGTCCTAAAAATCAATACAGATGGGTCCTCGCATAGAAACCCAAGCATGGCCGGTACGGGAGGCCTTGGAAGGGATAGCAACAACAATATTCAGTTTTATTTTTCCATCTATAAGGGCATTCACACAAATAACCTTATGGAGGCTATGGCAATTCTGGAAGTGATTTACCAAGCCTATCATCTTGGTTGGCACAGAGTCATTTGTGAATCAGACTCCGAGGTGGTTGTTAACTTATTGAATAGTAGGAACTTTGGTGCTATGGACTAGCAGCTCTCTGCGATTGTTCGTTAGATCCTTCAGTTATGCTCTTTGTTGGAAGAGGTGACCTTTAGCCATATTCCCCGTGAGTGGAACGGGGTCGTGGATAGCGTAGCCAAATGGGCTTTGGAACATGGCCTAGATTGGAATATTCTTGACTAGTCTATGCTCCCGAAAGATCTTTCCCAAAAACTGGTCCAACTTGTGGACCTGGATAAAGCTATGTAACTTGCTTGTGTTCCATTTTGTTTTTTCAATAAATTTTAACCCTATTTTTTAGTTAAAAAAAATTATTAAGAATCTTAAAATAGAATTTGAGATCAACCCATAATAGGGTCTTGAGATATAATTATATATGATTCTTCTTGATATAGTTGTTGTGTTTGGAATTCATTTCTTATATTTTTAGGGTAGTATTTTAATTAGGAGTTGTATATTGATAGTATAAGGATGTAATTAACTACAATGTTATAGTAAATCGACGTAATATCCAACCCAAATTTTCTTAGTCAACTTTAATTATAAAATAGTTTTTATTAAATAAAATAAAATAATTTACTTTATTTATTTATTTTGGAAGATAATTTAAAAAATAAATTATAGATTTCAAAACTAGATTGTGTTAAGAAAAAATTGAAAAGATTGATTGAGTTTATATATTATTTTAAAAATATTTTTAATATTACTAAAAAATACCTTTAAAAAAGTACATATAATATATCATTGAAATATTATTTACATCTATCCCATCTACATGATAATAATATTAACTATACCTAATAACATTAATAATAAATAATATTTTAATTTTTTTTTAATTTATTTGAAATAGTAAAAAAATTATTTGTGAAGAATAACCAGATCCATCATAATTTATCAACAAGCCTCCAACAAAGGATCACCTCATTGAGGTACTAAAACACTTTGTAAACAAAAGCAATTGTTCAATAAGTCTGCTTTAATGATAATAGTATAGAAAGTGAACATTACCATATACACGTCATCTCAACTTACTAGACAAATATGTTTTCAAACATCCATTCGAGGAAAAGGTAAGAATTCCCCATCCTGACCAATGTCATTTTACAATAAGTAAAACGATGAAGTAAGAATGTCCCATCCTAGGCCTTTTAAATAAACTAATACAGTGGTGCAGTTGGATAAACATGAGGGAAAATGGATTGGAGAATTAACCTATACTCATATGTAATTGGATTTTAAGCCTAGTTTTCAACATTAATTAATATTGAGGTCGTTGTTTAAGAGCCTCAAATTGGATTTCTTTCTACTCACTTCTCTTAGATATGAATGGCTTGAAAGGGTATGAGAAAACAAATTGGATTAGGGATTTTTATTAGTATTATTATTATTATTGAAACAAGGAAAACGTTAAAGAAATACAAATTGAGATTGGGATCAATACATTAATTCTTAAAAGTCAGCATTAAATAGAAATGCGACGAGAATTTTGGCGATGGAGTGCGGTTTGTATAGTTTGCAGCCAGGTTATGAGGTCTTACCAATCATAGCGGTAAAAAAATGTTTTGAAGTAAAAAATAGATAAGTAAAAGGATTTCATTGCAGGTATTAAATTTTAAATTCAATAAATGAATAATTATGTAACAATTTATTGAGATTCGAATTATTTATAAAGTAAATAAAATATTAATTATGATGTAATAATCTGTTAAATTATAAATTTTTAAAATTAAAGTTATTAAATATCTACATGTTCTAAATACATTTTATCAATTTTTAATAGTATAATTATGAATATACATTATATAATAAATATATGGAATTTTATGAATCTAATAATTGATGAAACTTTACTTATTTTATAAGCATTAAATTGTGAAGAAAAATTAATAATCAATTTAAATAATAAAAAAAATTCATTAAAATTATTTAATTTGAGATCTATATTTCCTAACTTAAAATAAGATAATAAATGTGTTTATTTATATAACATAGAATATTTTTAATAGTAAAATTAAATGTGAATAAAAATAAAAAATTAATAAAATTTGGAATCTCTATTTTTTTAAAAACAAGTGAAGAAAAAATTTATAAACTTTTTAAAAAATTTAAAAATATTTATAATTAATAAAAATGACATTTATTAAATTAAAATTCATCATTTTATTATAAATAAGGAATTATTATTAAATGCTTATATTGCATCAATATAGAACTTTTAAAAGCAATTACAGGAAAGACATGCCACACTATTTCTTAGAAATCAGATTCAAAGACATTTAGGAAATGCTGCTAAAACCACTACTTGAACCAGCTATTTATAATCAAGTGGAGAAACATTTGGTCACTAGGAAATTTGGTTAAGTATCCAACCGTCTTCCTCTGTGTAAAATCAATCGAGAGATATGGAATTGTGCGAACCTTAGTAAATCCAATATATCCTCTGATAAGAATAACTACCACTTCCATTAAGTGATAAAGTATTGCAAGGTGATAATTAATTCAAAATTATATCCTTGTGAGATGGGATTTTAGTTACGATTAGGTGCGTGTTGATATGGAGGAGTTGTTTGATGTTTTCTCAACTTTGAAATGGGGGTTTTAACTTTGAAATGGGGGTGTATTTTTTAAAAAAAAATGTATAGTGTTAATATGGAGGAGTGTTTGACATCTTTTCTTACATAAAAATGGGGTGTTTATAGTTTAATTTATGAGTTTTATATGTTTCAGAAGTACATGAAAATTATATTAAAATGATTTAATAATAAATTTTGTGTGGAGATTATATTATAAATTAATTTTTGAGAAGTGTAATCATACATATGAATAAGAGTATTTTATTATTATAATTATTGTTTATTTCTATTTGAACTCTAAAATAATCATTTGTGATGATTGAATAAAACTATAAATAATAAGAGGAATGTAAGATAATTTAAGCATGAAATAAAATTAAAAAATAAATGAAAATATTATTATATAATAGAATTACAAATGAAACAAATGTTATTCTATATAAATTTAACTTGAGAGAACATTTAAAAAAAGAGGTTATTTGAAAATAAATAGAACAAACTGAAGAAGAAATAGATCTATCATAATATATTCAACTTTTAGTCTTAGAAGCTAAGAAAAAAAGAAGGTAAACGTAAATTCTTAATTAAAAGGAAAGAAAAATAAATTAATTAATTAAAAAAAATAAAATTAAAAAAACAACTAATCTGTAAACCTTATTCAAATATGTAAACTTTTAAATCTTAAATTATATGCAAGCTGGTAAAACCTACATAATTAAGAAGAAATTAATAAATTTTAATATTTAATTAAGATTGAAATTTTATATCTCTAATAAATTTTTACTTTAGTAAAATCAAATTAACTTAATTATTCATTTGCTCATCTGCTCTTGCATAATAAAACTCATGTTGATTTTTTAGAACTCGTACCACACCGCATAAAAATTCTTATTTTTCGTTCAAACATTAAGAAATTCTCAGAAACCATTCAAGACCCTAAAGAGAGATACTAATTTAGGGGGCCTTCTATTAGTAAGACTCTGACCCTCTAAAACGTTGCAAATGAGCACTAGATGCAATTTTTTATACACGTCATACCTATTTATATATAACGTGTACATTCCGAATGTTCCTTTGACATATAATATTTTAATATCAGCCAATACTTTTATCTCCTTACACGGATCCACATTGCATGCTAAATCATTATCATTATGAGAAATTTTAGTCTCTCTTTAAAATTAGTTTGTCCAAGGGAACTAAAATAAATGATAATTTCAATGATTTTTTTGGTGTTTGAGTTTTTACTTATTTTAATATTTTTATCGTTCATTATTTTAAAATTTCTTTTCATTTTGTGCTGTCGGAAGCCATACGGTAACTGTATTTATCTTATACATGTTGCCTTCACGTTCTTTGGGTGAAGCATATAATTCTTCTTACATTTAAACTAGTGATTATTTACTATTATAAAAATATTATCTTTCGCCACTAATCGGTTCTCTTCCTGCACGATATTTTATACAATAACTGGTATTTATTGCCTAGTCTGTTTAATACAGAAACCAATTACTCTAAGAAATGGCTTCCAATTATATGAAATTTTTTAAAAAGAAAGATATATGAAATTATAAGTATCTACTATGTTTTGATAACATTTGTTTCGATTTTATAACTTTTATATTACATAATTAAATGTTTATCTAGAAACTGCAATTTAAAAGTAGTTTTAAAGAATCAATCGACTAAAAGTAATATTATATTCAACATAAGATAACTTCTAATAAAACAGCTCAATAGAACCATTTCATTTTTATTCGATTCGAATGAGCTCTTTTTAAACTTCAACCATGAAGTGACTCTGCTCATTATATCCTACCACACAAATATTTCTTGTAGTAATTTGTATTCAAATCTAATATATTATTAAAACAATATATGTTGTAGAAAATTAAAAGAAGAAAAAAACATTAAAATAAGTCATTGTGAATTAGTATAAGAAATATAGGGAATAAATAAATAAATTAGTTCTTCGAAAACAACTTAAAAAATATATATTTAAGATAAAGTCTATACGAAACTCTTCAATTTTAATTGTTTTTTTTCTTTTCAAACATTGAATTAATTGTGCAAAAGAGCATTATTATATATTTTATTAATAGAGATTTGTTTTCTTTCTGTTAGGAATATAAAATTTGATAATGACACGAGCTTGAATGTTGATACTCATAAATTGTAAAAACTTAGTTGCGATTGAATATGATTTCAAAACAAGATTTTCAACATTTAAAAAATTGTGATTGTGGGAATTAATTTGTATGTTCTCAAGCATGTCGATTTTATTTTTATTTTTTTCGTTGATTACTAGGACATCGTTCTATCAGTTCCTCTAGTAAATAGTCAGCTAAATGAGATGTACAAAGAATATATTTTATTAAATATTTTTAAATAAATATTTTTGTATTGTTAAAGGAAAAAAATATGTAAAATTTATGAAATTCGAATAAAGTTATGAGAATTATTTGCAAAATTAAACATAAATAATTCTTATTGATTTCCTTTTAAATGTGGTGCACTAGCACCTCAATGTTCTAGAATCTTATACTCAACCCAAAAATAGACAACCTATACCTTTGTGTATGATGACAAATGATAGAAAGAGATTAAAAATTCACTCATATAAAAGACCCAATTACTCATTTCTCAAACACCTTTCAACGACAAAAAACATTATCAAGTTTATATCAAGTTTGTAAAATGTATAGAGGTCAATCTCTTTTGGAAATAAATCCTATGAGATGGTCATCTAAAATGCTATATTAAACCAAACTGATTTATCTAATGCGTAACATTCTACATATTTTGAAGTATACGATAGTGGATGGAAATAGAAAAACAATCAGCCTCTTACCTTCAAATACTAAGGAGGATTAAAAAATGATTCAATAGTTTTAAAAGACCACTTCAAAATTTTATGCTTGGTAGAACCTTGTCAATTTAATCGATAAATACAATTTATGAAAATTTCAAAATGATTGTATAATAATATTTGAACCCAATATCCCTCAATTATTAATTAAATCAAACACAAAAAAAAACCTCTTATTCAGAAAAAGAAGCAATGGAATCTTCCAATTAAAGTAATTAGAGAAACATTTTATTTTGCAGGTTGAAAACAGCAATAAGCCGATTCTTCATAATATAATAAAAACTAAGTTTGTGTGTCTAGATAAAAGTTGATTGCGATAATAGCTTTTTAAAATAAAAATATCTTAAAGGGCTCTACACTTTGTATCATATTAGTTAAAGCCAACCCGAGGGCAACCAAATTAATATTGTGGTATTGAAAAACTTTCCACATAAATATTTTCAACTATATGAGGGCTAAAAAATAATATATTTTTCTAAAACATGGCCATGCCCATAATAAACAAGCCTCCGAACATTTACAAAATGAATTAATAATAAATATATAGAGAAGGTAGGTAATTTTTAGACAATAAAATATTATATATAACATTTGAAAATGTTAGTATTAATTTATATTTATCTTACATTACCTGTGCATATCCAAATGATTCTCACTAATCAATACCTACCACTTAAATGATAGCTATGAACATGATCCACTCTAACTTGTTATCTGTTATCTAGATGACTACTCTAGTCTATGCTAAAACAGATAAATATCATATTCAAATAGTTTCAAATATCCAACTGCCATTCCTCTCTCTCAGATATTAATTACACAATCAGAAAATAATGCGAACATTAATATCCTAATGCTTGTGTTATCATCATTTTCCTATAAAGGACTCTTTTTCAAAATTAAGCCCTTCACATAGGTAGCGCGATTCACCAATATAGTCGATGGCATGGGAAACTGTCTAAAGGTACTTATGTAAATAAAAATCAAACCTTCACTTACTAATCACCTGTAAAATTTATATCAAACATATCTACACCATTGCACATTGATTAAATCTTCCCTATTGTTCAGGTATTGTAAATTAAGCATTGAGATTAGTTATAACAAAAGTTTGAAACACATGAACCTGACTCAACAAAGAAATATTTCAAGTTCACAGACATATTTATTGGTGCATTAACATAGATAAAATCAAAATGTCAAATTCATATTAATAAAAATAACTATACATGGGTTCATATCCTTATTTGGAGTATTGGATATATAATTAGTGGTAAATCAACAATGGATTTTTTTGAATCATTTCAGCCCAAATAAACCTTCTTAATTTTTGTAAGTTGTTATTTCTTACAATCAAAACTATAATTTTCAGGAGAATGAAGTTGGTTTCTAGAATTGTCTGGTAACATCTCACACAAACAAATGTATAACATATAGGCAGACCACATTATATAGTCACAAAGAGAAAAACATGCTTAAAATAGTAACATCAATCCAAGATAGTGTCATGTATGTACTTGTCCAGGCCTAATAGTATCGACCTTTAACACACATACCATCAATTTTATATATGTAAGAATAATTAGCCTAATTCTAATCTATTTTCAATTTATGAACAAAATCACACTCGATTAATTAAATAATAAATCTATATATCTTCATCTCCTTCGTACTTTATATAAATAGTAAGTTTAATATAAAATCTATTTCCATTAGTTACACTCCAATTTATTCTTGATTTCCATAACTTAAAATCCAAATTCAATTTACTACTTCTATCTTTTTTTCATTAATATAAATAAAAATATTAAACATATTTCTCAACCTTTATATTTCATGAACATTGCCAAAAATTAGGTTATACTTGAGGTTTCATGCATTCTTCCAATATTTTCATATTTATGACATAGGGCTTTATTATAAGTTTTGATTTTCCATCAAATTAAAATGCAAATGTGAAACTCTCGAAATATCTTTACCCTTCTTATGGAGTTTGTACAAGACAGGTGGCACTGGACCAAAGTGAAAATAATGGAAAAAGGTGAAATAAAGGGATTTCATAAGTCTTCTAGTATGATTCTAAAATTGGTAGGGCCTTATATATATGGAGGATATTTGTTTATTTGTGGAGACAAAAGTTTCACAGAAAACTACATGTTGTAGAGAGAGGTGTTCTTATTATTTCTTTGTAGAAGGGCTTTTATTTTAGAAAAGATGTAGGATAAATTATTGTTATTTTTTTTTGGTGCCACAATGGTTGATGATAGATAAATATCTTGAGATATTTAATGTATAATATTTAAACCTTATTTTTGAAGTGATAGGATTTTTCAAGCACTATTATTAACTTATCAAATAACAAAATAATATACTTTTCAAATTATTAAATAAACATTATTTCTACTAAATTACTCAAATCATGATTACAGTTACCTCATGTTATTATTTTAGTTTATGTATAATTTTCATTCAATCCAAAATTTATAATAAATATCAAATCGGTAAGGAACCATCTTTATCTTCCATTTGTTTATATTTCTTCAATACCGAAACAAATTTTTACATATTAGTATGAAGTGTCAAAGATCATGTATGAATCATTTTTTAATCCTCCTTATTGATGATATTAGTTTTTAAAATATACCATCCCTTCACAATTATTCATTTATGCATTTTATGGGGATATGTACTACATCCTGCCAATACTAGGTGAGCAAATATATGTCATTGAAAAAAGTAGTGAACATTATCCTCCCTGACCCCATCCACCTCACACATGATAAGACCATCAATATAAAGGGTATGATATCATTGATATGTTAAATAATACCCATGATAATATTTATATCATTGAGTTATTACAAGTATCAACTCTTTAGAAGGACATCTTACATACAATATAATGTGAGACAACTTTCCCAAGTGATACACAACTAGCATATTCAGTATATATCATGAATACATTCAAAGACATAGAAAGGATCATTGCATATTATATGGAATATTTAAATATTAAACACACCATTAATAAAAACTTACCTTTGTTAATTGAGTTTTAGATTCAAACGAATGTGGTCAAATGTATGCTGGTAGATATTGGTTTAGGTTTAACTATTTGTAGTATGCCTTGCTCAAGAAAATTGGGTATATGTATGAATTCAACTAAAAAATAAGATTAAATCATATATGTATTTGATAACAAATCACATCAAATATTTGGGTCACTATTAATATATGTAAGATTATGACCCAAAATGGTTACCCTTTTATTTTATGTTATAACCATGTATTGGATTTACAATATAATTTTGGGGTGACTTTAGATACATGTTATGGAGTAAATACCATTTCCAATACTTAAATGTAATTTTTTTTTATATATTATGGTTATGCATACACTCTTCCTACTGAAAATCAACTCTTATGATATTATAAAATAATATTATCACAACGATTAATATTTTGAAGAGAATTTTATATTTTCACCAGCATGGCCTATCCCACTATATCATAAGTATGCATATTAGGTGTGTGAACCAAGTAAAGTAAATAACAAATAACTAGTTAGATAGATTAAATAATATATAATCATGGTGTCTCCATTTATTAATGAATAAGAAGAAAAAATCCTAAACCGCTCTCATATTATCAAATCAAAATATACTAAATGCATAGATACATACTGGTATGATAACGATGATGATGGTGATATGTAATAAATAATAGATGATATATATCCTATGTTAAA
>JARHVA010000617.1:1507500-1537500 GCA_037957365.1 Torreya grandis | reverse complement strand
TATTTAAATAGTTATTTGTTATGTTTTTCATTAAAAAAATATATATTTATTTTTAATGAGTTAATTATTATTTGATTTTGTTGAATTATTTAAATATTTTTATTGTATTTATTGCTCTTATGTAATATGAATACTTTTGATGGTTTTTTATGAATTCAAGTACCATATATGAGCTATGTTGGATATGATTATGAGAAGTGAGGTGACACTGAGAATGTGAATGAAAAGAAATAGTGAACTAAAAATGGAAAACTAATCTTTGATTGGTATATGTCATTTTTATGTGTTTTATATTGCTAAATGTTTATCATTTATTACATAAAATTTCATTGTTGAATTGATTGTTAGTCAATTTTGACTTTACATTTGTTTATTGATTTACTCAATTTTTTATTTTGATTCTTAATCCTGATGCAATACTTGTGGATATTTCATTGGTTTTATATAATGCTTGATTGGTTATCAAAGATGTGACTTGTGTTGGTCTTGAATGCCATTTTATGGTGTCGTAGTCCTATTCAAATTTGATTTAACATCTTTTATATTTTTATAGAATTTGTGGTGTTGGTTATTGGATTAAAATAATTAATCGTTGATATGTTTCAAAGGCATTTTAACATTGAATTGTTCTTATCGCTTCATCTAATTTCATTTAAGGTCTTTATTATCTATTGAGACTTTTGTTGCATTCAATGTATGTTATGACCATGTCTTGGCTTTGATTTGTTTGAGTATTTAATTAATGGGACACAACCCACCATGGGATCGGTATTTTTTAAAGTGGTTGTTTTGTTTTTTTACTTTAGTTCCATCGCATTGGCTCACCATTCAAGGAAAAAAGTGTTGAAACTTTTATCAAACCTATTATAGTTCTTCTTGGTAATTGTTTCATGTATTTTGGAAGCTATATTATTGTGTAAACTCTACCATAATTTTAGCATGGAAATCAAGGAAAATAATAATTAATTTAATTACATGAATTTTTATTAGAGATTGAAGTGATTTAAGATATTTATTTTGGTTTTCATGCATTAGTTTTTATAGATTTTTTGGTGGTTTGAGTTAGCTTTAAGAGGTGAAATGGTATTTTGTATTCATTATGTCTAAAAAGGATGGAAGCTTGTGAAGGCAAGGAAAAGAAGTAAAATAATCTCTTTTTTGTTTTTTTCATGGTGCTCAAGTGAATAATGACATTGATTCTTTGGGTTGTTTTTATAGTTTGGTCATATTAAATTGAATGGATTTTTTCAAGAAAAACAAATATAGTCCTTTGATTATTTTATGTCTTGATAAATGATTATTTCTTAAATATTATTTGTGTGAATGAAACCTTTTAGGGTTTGAGTTCAATTTCGGTTTTATTTGTAATTTTTAACGAAAAATTATTTATAAATCCATTACAGCTCTACTGTAGCATGAAATATAGATTATTTTGGTGATAAGTTTTAAATGATATAAAGGTTTATGTGCATTTTGTTTTTATTCATGGATTCTCTTTTGTTTTACATGAAAGGCCATTAGAGCATGACTATGAACACTTAAAACCAATTTTATTTATATTGAAACCATTGGTATATACTACAAGTTTTATTTGGATTTCTGGTTTTGATTAAACACCAACCTTTGAATTTTAGGTTTTGGCCTTACAAGAATATAAGGAAAAACTTGAGTTGTAAATTGGTTTCAATACTATTTGGATTTGGGTTAAAATATTATTTTTTCATTAGTTTAATATATATTATTATCCATACAAATAGGATTTTTTATTTAATCATTATGAGGTTTTTATCAGATTTTGATCATAGTCTAGATAAGGTGAATGCAAAGGTCAGGTGGTCACAAAAGATAAGAAGTGAGTGCATAAAACCAAATATCTGAAACAAATTAAAATAGAAAAAGAGAATTGTATGAGACAAATCAGAATGGAGAAAGCCAAAATATTCATTAACATTGGATTCAAAATATAAAGGGAGAGAGGTACATATATATATGGAAGAGAGATTAAAAGCCCATATTATAGTGAATGTGGAACTAATATTACCAAATGATTCAAATGGCCTATAAGACAATAATCAAGCATATTAAACCATTTAGAAAAAAAAAAACTCATAGAATAAAAGTCTACACCAACACCCCCTTTTAAGCATAGCTTAGGTGGGTTGGATAATTGGGTCCCAACAATAAGGTCTAATGAGGTACCCAAATACATAACAATCACTCATAAATTAGATGAAAAGAGAAAACTCATAGGAAAAACTCCCTCAAATAAAGAGAAACATAAAAGAAGTGAAGAGAATAGAAGCACCCCCTAAAGATGATGTTATTTTTGATGTAGATCATATGCCAAAAAGAGATCATAGATGAATAAAATTGTTCTTAGTGATGGGTTTGGTAATGACATCTACAATATGTTCTAGTGACTAATAAAATCTCAAGTCAATGACCTAACCATTAATAAGGTCCCAGATAAGATGAATGTTAATCTCAATGTGTTTGGTCTGCTAGTGATGAACCTGATTCTTTCATTATTATATAATACTTTGGTTGTCATAATAGATGATGGCAGACTGCATGTAAGGAAAGCTAGACTTATATATAATTCCTTGAATCCAAATAGCCTTAGTAGACATGCTAATAGCTTCTCTATATTCCACCTTTATGGATGATATATCAATAGCATTTTTCTTCTTGATAGACTAACTAATGGGACCAAAACCCAAATAAAAGATATAACCTAAGGTGGACTTATGGTTTTGAGTATCACCAACCTAATCTAAATATATAAAACTAACCAAGTCAACGTGTGCGCCAAATCTATACTAAATCCTAAATTTATAAGATCCCTGAATGAAGTGCTAAACCCTTTTACCTACTTTCTAGTATAGTTCATAGGGTTATAACATGAAATTGGACACAAGTCCCGCTACATATGAAGTATCATGCCTAGTATGAGTCAAATAAATGAGGACACTAACAAGTTGTCGATATTGAGTGGCATCAACCAAAGGTGTATAAAAATTAACGTTAAGTTTGAATCCTAATATAAAGGGAGTCGTATATGGCTTATAATCAGCCTTATGAAACCAAACCAAAATATTGAGAGCATATTTAGGTTGTGTAAGTGAAATCCCTGAACCAGACTATGAAATCTCTATGCCAAGGAGGTAATGTAGAAGAACAAATTCTATCATGTCAAATATGTCTCATAAATTTGTCTTCATTGGTGTAATAGATTATGATGAGCTCTTAGGAATCAAAATATCATAAACATAAAGGACTAGTATCTATAAAGAATCATCCTACCACAAAAACATACACTGGGGTTTGAAGAACACCTAGAAAAACTTAATGTAATGAGGAAGGAATCTGTCTTAGCATTCGAATCTTGAGGGAATTTTTTGAGACCATAAATGGATTTCCTAAGTCTCTAAATTAAGGATTAATCCTAAACAAACCTAGGTGATTGTTCCATATATATCTCCTCGTCAATGTCTCTATGAAGAAAGGCACTCTTCACATCCATCTGGTGCACATCCTCACCATATTTTATGGCTATATCTAGTGTGATTTAGATTTAAGTCATTTTTATAATAGGTGAAAATTTATATGAGTATTCAATGCAACCTACTTCTGAAATCCCTTTGTTGACCAATTATGCCTTATACTTATCGATCGACCCATCTACTATAAACTTGGTTTGATATATACACCTACATTGAACCATCTTCCTTCCCTTAGGAAGTTAAGTAAAATGCCATGAGTGATTTTATATCAATGAATAATATTATTCTTTCATAGCACTATCCGATTCAGATATACTTGAATCCTCTCCAAATATCTATGGATCTAAAACTAAAGCAAATAAAACATGTGGACCACTCTAATAATCTATTGGATGCCCTACCCAAGTGCCTACACCTTGAAGTGTCTATCTAGACTAAAGGGGTTGTGATACATATGTTAAATCATCTTCCTCATGACTAGAGGTGGATGTAGAAGGATCCCCATCTCTATCCTCACTATAACAATTAGAATAAGAAGACCCTAACTCAAGAACCTACTTTGGATGATCTAATTCAAAAGAAGAACCATTGAGTCTAAGTAAATATAATGAAAGATAAGTGTCAAGTGTTGAGTCTATGGAAATATCTTAAAATGAAACACTTCTTTCCATGAACAACTCATATGTTTTTATATATATAAGGTGGTACCCCTTGGCACCATATAAATAACGTATAAAGATGTAAGGTTTGGCCTAAGGTTACATATCTTTGTTTATCTTCTTCAATATGTATGCCATAGATAGAGATCCAAAAAGCCCAAGGTAATGAACAATAGGTTTCCTTCCATGCAAAGATTCAAAGGGTGTTATACCTTTAAAATATTTATGAGGAACCCTATTCTAAATATGGAAAGCATAATTATTGGCTTTGTCCTTATACTTAGGTTCCAAGGATTTAGAGTGAATAATACAACTAGCCATCTCTTTCAAGGACATATTATTGCATTTTGAAAATCCATTATGCGAAAAAATATAATCAACTATCCTTGCCAATCAATCCCCTTCATGATCCAAAATTGCTCAAATCTGCTACTAACATATTCACCTCTATTTTCAGTTTGAATAACCTTGATGGATTTCTCAGATTGTTTATAAACAAGTACCTTGATGTTTTGAAAATATTAAAACACTTCAAAATTTTACTTAAGAAATTAGAGCCATGTATATATCAATAAATCATTATTTAAAGTGAGAATGTACTTAGGCCTTGTAAAAGATAGACTAGGAAAAGGCCTAGATACATCATTGTGTACTAACTCTAATGATTGTGAAGCCCTCGAAGCTTTGCTTTTTAAAAAAATTTCTTTGGTTTTCTTTCCAAGAGATCACCCTTCCCAAAATCCCTTAGAGAAATGGAATCAAGGAAAGCCTATGACCAAGTCATTTCTTTTAAGTTGTTCAAGATAATAGTAATTAAAGTAGCCAAATTACTCATGCCATAATTTTTTAACTCTATTTGAATGAGTCAGTAATGATGTCAAAGAAGAGTAAGGTGAAAAATGTGAGAAAGTGTATAACATGGGTTTGTGATCTGCCCTACCCACAACCACTATAGTAACACTATGAAACTCCCTGATGATAACTAAATTTGGTGAAAACTCAACCCTCATTCCTTTCCTGATATGAGTGATCTGATACATTGATAAGAGATTGGTTGAAAGGGAAGGGAAACTTATAACATTATTGAATCTTCCTCCTTCCATTTGAATAGACTCTCTCCCTTAAATAGGTACAAAAGTTTCATCACTGAAACTTATAAAAGACATGTTACAAGGATCTAAAGAAGAAAACTCAACTAGCGAATATCGCATGTGATGTGAATCACTCAATTCAATGGCCCATGAATATGTTAAAGATGTAATTGTAACAAGAGCCTTGCCCTTTTATTTTTTTGTACCCTTTCACTTTGCCTTAGTATAATCTTGGGTAGATGAATTCTACTTGATGGGCTCATGAATACTTATGTTATTCTTCTAAAGGAGATGAGTTAATTGATCTATTTTCTTTTTCATGCATTTAATTTCATCATTCCAATTTTTCTTATAGTGGGCACACATAACCATCTCTTTCTTAAGTTTTCCAATAGAAGAGGAGGATTAAATGTTGGTATTAGCATAGGATGATTCTTTCTTCTTATCTTGATCTTTATTCTTATCTTTTTTGGTAGTATTTGCATTCCCAAAAATTAGGGCTTGAGGTTTTATGTACTTAAATGTGCCCATATGGATCAACATATCTTTCTCCCTAGTTAAGTTAGCAATGAAAGAATCTAAGGAGAGCATTTTACATGTAGTTCCTAAACTAATTTTGGTGGCATGAAAATTAGAGACAAATAATGAATAGTCAAGAAATAATTTAGATAGAATAGAAAGAACAAGTTTCTCTTCTTATTTTTTTATCTCACATTCTTTCAAATGGAATCTCAAGTACCTAAACATAGTGAATAAATTTTAAAGGGTGTAAAAGTTACCAATATTTAGGCTAATGAGTTCATTCTCAAGCTCATGATATCTCATCATATCTTTTTCCCCAAATAATTTACCCAGAATAGTCCATACATCATGAGGTGACTTGGAAAACTCTAAGTGAAATAAAAGATTAGGTCCTACATAATAGCCCATAGGATTCATCACTATAGTTATACCACTTAACTATCTCTACATATATATTTGGTTTAGTTTCATTACCCATGACTATTTTATATAAACCCTTACTCTTTAGAATAACTACCATCTTTATTTTCCATTCATAATAGTTAAAGGGAGTTAGTGGGTTGATTGAACTTGAATCTATTAGTACAGAAATGAGATCTAATAGTAGTAGTGAAAGTTGAAATTATTGAAGAAATAAAAGTGAAAGTAGAATCCAAAGAGGGATTAGAAGGATTAATACACCGCCTTAAACTATGAAATGGTGAACCCCACCACCTAAATGTTATAAATTCACTCTAAAAAGATGTTAGACTCAGTTGATAGTGCATCTAGAGTAATCAATGCTTGTGTAAGAAAAGAAAATTTTGTGAAAACAAAAGAGGATGCCAAACTAATTTGATAATGTGTCCAAAAAATAAACTAAAATGTGAGAAGGTAAAAAAATAATAAAACATAAATTTTTAAATATTTCCCACAAAATATTGTTTTATAAAAATAATAAAAAATATCCACTAGCAATGCTACACTTGACGAATTTTCCTATTCATTACTTATGCATTAAAAGAAAAGTAATATATTTTACCTTATTTTAAATAAAATTATAAATAAAATTAATTTAACATGATAAAAATATTAAGGGAAAAATTTATAGACTTACCTTTTTTATACAAACTTTTAGCAACAATCTCTGAATTATAAGATTTGATGTTTTTGAGTAGTAGTTACTGAAAACATCATAAATTTTTCATTTCTTAAACAAATTCAAAAATTTAAAATGATTTAGAAATATAATATTAGGGTACACCAAACCCAAAAAAAATCATGATTCACTATGTTTTTAGATCGACATCATCTAGAATAAGTGGATAGAAAACCAAGCATGAGAATGAAAAAGCATATCTAAACTAAGAAGCCACAAAAAGGACAATGTGGAGGAAAATGTGATTCCCAAAAAAAAAATGCTTTCTTCAAAACCATGTAAAATTTGAACAAACAACAACAATATTAGATATCCAAATATATTCCATATGCCAACATCACAAAACATGTAAATGTATGATAAAAGGAATTGACAGATCTAATAGAAGACAATACATATCTACAATTCTTTTTACATAAAAAATCTAAAGATTTCATTGAAATACTAGAAGAAAATAATTAAATAAATGTTTCTCATAGGTGAATCGAATACCATATAAGAGTTTTATCCTATTTTGGATAAAGTGAATATGAAAGTTGAATGGTGACACAAGACAAGAACTGAGTGCACACCACCAAAAAGTTGCAATAAATTGAAATCATAAAAGAGAATTTCATGAGACAAATCAAAATGGATAAAGCTAAAATATTTATTAAATTTAGATTCAAAATATAAATGGAAAGAGGTACATGTGTGTGTGTATATATATATATATATATATATATATATATATATATGGGGGAGATAATGAAACCCCACATTCTAGTGAATATGGGTCTAATCTTCCCAAATGACCCAAATGGCTTCTAAGACTCCAAGCAAGCATAATGAATCGTGTAGACAAAAACCCATAGAGTAAAAGTCTACACCAATAGTTTTTGAATGAGGATGGAAGTATATGCTTAGTCTCTTTATATCAATTATATAAATAATTATTTGACTTTAGGTTATGGATTATTTTGGTGATTGCACTCATCATGAGTTTTGAAATATGATTTGAGTTTAAACATACGTATAAATTATTTCCATCATTATTATAACTACAATTTACTAATAATGATCTTGAAATCTTTCCATCATGAATTTTCATTTATTTTATGGATCAATGTTGTTATGTTAATAACATTATATTCATTTATTACTTATTTTTATTCATTTTATTAATTTTATTTACATTGGTTGTGTGATTATGTTACCTTTCATGATAACTTGAGTTGAGTTTTGATGTCTTTTCGGACTGATATAAGTCGATAAAAAAATTTCATATGTGTTTTATAAATTTATTTTGAGTATTTATTTTATCTCATTTTATTCAAATTTATTGATTCATTTAAGTTGTTTTGCTTAGATTGTAATATTTAAAGAATATTATTTACATTTAGGGTTACTAGCAATAATACAATTGCATTTATTTTGGTTGTTATATATCATTGATAAGTTGGATATTGTGGGTGTAACTCTATGCATTTCACTCATAATATTCAATCTTAGAAAGTTTTAAAATTATCTTGGGTAGTTGAAATAACATCAAAGGTGCTATTTTTATTAGCCAAGAATGTAAACAATGTTGTCTAAATACTATAGTCATTTTATTGTATTAAATCAAGATTAGCAAACATGGTTATTTTTTAACTTCTCATGTATGGATGGAATTAAATCAAAATGAAGGATGGGGTGATATAAGGCCACTTATGATTGGGTTGATTGGAATTGGAGAGGTGGGTGTTTGCATCAATGGGTTTACATGTAGAAGATTGGTTGATGTAATCATTCTATTTGAATTGTTTGATAGTTCATTGTAAATTAAATTAGATAATTATTATATAATTAAATTAACTATTACTATTTATGTTTATCAGTTATGTGACATAACATTAATGTTCTATTTTCATAATCAAATTAATTTATGAAATATGAGTTGTAAAATGTTTTTGGAGTTTGATCTTATAAATATCAAATTATCTATTATATTTTTATGACTAATCAAAGACATTCATTTTGGACTTATGGTTAAAATATCAAGTAATTAATTAAGTTACCATTTACATATATGACATGTAGATAATATGCATTTACATTTAGATGAGTTGAAATAATAGATTCATTAGTTTTATGTTACTTTATTTGAATTTTATTGCTTATAGAATCTTTTTTGAATCTCATAGTGTTGTGTGTTGATAAAAAATTCAAATGCATTTATTGGCATAGTTGAAATAGTTCATGTAGTACCTTATGTTAATAATAGGTGTTATAATGTAGCTTCATAAAGTTCATATGATTATTAAATACTACCATTTTTCTAAAATCATATATATGTCATTGGGTTAATAAGATATTTAAATAGATAGCTTATTTTTGAATTAAAATGATAAGGTTCATTTGATAGACAACATAAATATATGTAGTTTCACATATGTCCTTAAGTGCAAAAATTATACTACTCAAACAAGATAAATTGTCTTAATTGTTATTGTGTATCATTGTGGTGTGACATGTTAACCTTAAGTCTATATAAGACATTAAGATTACCTAAAACTATCTAAATATTTATTGATAAGATAGACAAATTAATAAGGTTATTTTAAGGACATTCACAGAAGACAATGAAGTCTAATAAACTCTTAAGTATTATTAAAAAATAATCTTTTGTATTAACGAGATGGTGTATTAAATATAATATAAAAAACTTAAGAAATTTATCTTAAACTATTAAGGGTTGCAAGATTAATTTGGTATATTGTTATAGATTTCTATAATAACCTATAAAATTGATCAAGGATAAATAAATTCTAAATATTATTAGAAGGCAAAATTTTCACTTGGAAACTAATAAATCATGTTGTTAAAGTGATATATTTGTTTCTGACAACCCTGTATATTGGTTTGGAAATTAGGAAACTTCTAATGATATTCAAATATTATACATGTGATAAAGATAAATTATCAAACACGTTTGTAAATGGTTAAGTCATTTAATGCTTTAAACCTGAACGGTCATTCCCATCAAGGAATGTTATGATTAAGGATCATCTACTTCATATGTGTAATTGATCATTGGAACAATAACAACTTAATCCATTTCAGAATAAGGTTAATGGTAAACCTAATAGATGTGCATTTAGTTATTATAACTCATGTAGTAATTAAAACATTGATGTTTTAATAATGTTATCATAACGTTAATAATAAATACTAAAACTTAATAATATCACTAATCAGGTACATATTACCCTATATCTTGAGACTAACCATGACTTATAAAATATTAAGATTATTCAATATAAAACATAAGTATAATTGTTGAAACATCTTAAATGGATTAAATAGGAACACTTTTTATTTTATCTAATCTTCTAAAGTTACCTATATGAGGATATCAACCTCTTCCATTGCTCATTTGTAAACATTGTAATGCATTCCAAAGATTTGTGTTTATTTTAGAAATAATGTTTTTTAATGATCACTCCCTGTTGCATTTGAATTTGTTATATTTTTACTATGCAAGATTAGCATGATGATTCTTCTATTGAATTTATCTTACTGCCTATAGTTGTTTGTTGAACTTATCTCATTTACCCTATGAGGATAGGTGGTGTTGTAACATATGTAGGTACTCATGTAAGTATGTAAGTTAGTGACAATTTTATTGGGAAGTCCACATTAATAGTACAAATATAGGTGTGCATAAGTGTATTTTCACTTACTCACTTCTATTAAATTATTAATTTTTTAAAATGTTGCATATTAAAGTCAATGTAATGTTATGTACTTGGTCTATTCTTTATGTTGACTATGATGCAACTATGGATCTCATTACATTTCCCTTTATTAACTCTACTTATTTACTTACTAGATAGTTGTTGTTTCAATATTTAAAAAAAATAGTTATTACATTTTGTTATCAAAGCAAGGTTATATTGCTCTAGGTAACATTAGGGAATGTTTTATTGTTATTTTTGCTCTTGAGTTATTTGTTTTACCTAAGGATAATAAAAACCAAATTTAGAATTGTAAAAAATATCCCAAGTAATTTTAATCTTAGTAGACGTAGAGGTCATAGGATAAACATTCTTGAAAGAAAGGTACCTCCTTTCACTATACTAGAAGAAATAATGGAGATTCTAATTAAGATGAAGATAATCCTAATTCTAATTAGGAAGTAGTATTGAAATGGATACCTACTGCATTGAATTCCATACAAAACTAATTAGTCACCTAAGATCAAATGTTGAATAACTTATTATGGGTACCACCTAAATAAATTCGACTTAGAGAAGAGAGGTAAGTTTTTTTAGAATCAAATTCAGGAAATCTATTTTAGTTTGGTTGATTTGATTTTTAAGTAACTAAAAAAAAAGTCCTCCACTAGCCTTTTCAAGTGAGAAATTAGGTGACATAACTGAGACATGGTCAACTCACCTTCAGAAGCACTTTAATTTTCATAATATGTCGTCCAACGTGAAAGCAATAATAGTTGTTTATTAGTTAATAAGATTTGTATCTCTTTAGTGGAACCATTTATATGATTTAGAGGGTTATTATCTAATGACTCTTATGTAGCCTACTTTTGAAAGGTAGTTCAGGAAGAGGTATCTCAAATCAACCATTAGGCGAAAAATAATAATTTTCAACTGGTAAAACAAGATAATATGTCTTCAACTAAGTTTGAAAATAAGTTTTTAAACATTTTAAATTATGATAATTACATACATGATGAAGAAAATAATGTTACCAAATTAAAATAAGGTTTGAAGGAGATAATGATGTATGACATCAATAAGACCAATCATAAGCCACTAACTATTGCTATCGAATCTTCTCATAAGGTAGAAAAGAAAGATACTGCTCATCAAAAGGTGAGGTGAGATTTTAAATAGAATAGATAGTATTCTAAGAATAATATTCATCCCTTTCATCTATGAGTTTCAATAAATATGATTAAAATCATAGATTTACTAGCAAAACCATTGGTTTCAATAAATAACAAGAGTAGAATAAAAACTTTAAGAATCATAATTCTTATAAGTATAAAATTTTTAATAAAAATAAAACCCAAGTTAGTCAAAATGTACCTCCCATTAAGTAAAAAATCTTTCTTATTTCACCTTAAATAACTGTAGTATGTTGGAAATGTGGTGATAATCACTATCAAAAAGATTATCCCTATTTGAAATCAAGTCAATCAACTAACCATAGTGTGTATAAAGTTATGGATAATATAAACTTATATTTCTAAGTAACCCCTATAAAATTTAAATGAAAATTAAATGATAATTTGTTTCAGTTTTATTTGATTTAGGAGCAATAGATATTTATATTAATCAAAATTTAGTGAATAACTATCAAATGAATCTAGTGACATTGAAGGATGGTTGGGATGTTCGATTTGGCTCAAGTAAAAGAGTGCTAGTTTTTAAATGTCCTAAATAACTAACCTTTGACTTAGATAATTTAAAAACCCAAATTAACCTATTTTTATATCATATTTGTTATTTTGACATTATCCTTTGTATGGATTACTTACAGAAACATAAAACCAAACTAGATTGTATTAATAAAATGATTAAATGATCTGATGACATGGTAAAATTAGAAGTAATGAAAGGTTTGTTGAAACATAAAGTAAAAAATTTACTCTCAGTCTTATAGGTGAAGAAAATAGTTCATAAAGGATGTAAATTCTATGTTTTATAGATGCATGAAATAACACTTGTAACATAAACATCATTCTAATAATACCCATCTTAGCATGAATTCTCTAATATTTTTTGTAAAAAACATGTCTGGTTTACCTCCTAAGACAAAGTTTGAATTATATATGTATGTAATGTTAAGCATAGCCCCTACATCTAAATCATATTATCATATGAATCTAACAAAGTTTTACGAGCTAGAGGCTTAACTATAATTTTTTTGTAACATGGTATCATTAGCCCGAGTGTCTTGACTTGTGGTAAACCTATTATATTTATGAAAATTAAAGATGGAACCTTGTGATTGGGTATTGACTATCACAAGATTAATAATGATATTATCAAGAATCATTGTCCTTTGTCGAGGATAAATGATTTTTTTAATCAAATAAATGATGTAACTATTGTTATAAGTTTGACTTAAGATTAGAATATCCCCAGTTGAGAATCAAGGATGAAGACATTAATAAGATTGCCTTCAGAACTTATTATAGAAACTATGAGTTTATGGTAATGCTATTTGGTTTGACTATTGCATCTACTATATTTATGAAGATAATTAATAGTGTATTCTAGTATTTTCTAGATAAGTTTTTTCTACTTTTTATTAATGATATATTGATATATTTTAAGAATGGAACAAAACATGAATAACATTTGGACTTAGTGATGAAAAGGTCAAGGAAATATAAATTATTTGGTAAGTTATCTAAATGTTTTTTTTATTTCAAATTATGATCCACTATTTGAGTCACATAATATATATAAAGCTGATTTTATTTTTTTTTAATTTATCAAAGAATAGAGATATTAAATAATGGTTTAATCCTAAAAACACATATGAAGTACATAGTTTTATGGGACTAAATAGTTATTAAATAAGCTTTGTTAAAAATATTCTATGTTATCTAGCTCTATACCTACATTCTAGGGTAAGGGTAAGATTTTATTTATTTTTGGTTATTTGAGTGTGAAAATTATTTTCATAAGCTTAGGTGGTAGTTAAATACAACATCCATACTTCTGTTAACAAATCATAATGGTAATTTTGAAATATGGGCTGATGCATCCAAAGAAAGCTTGGGTGTTATGTTAACTCAAGATCATTCAGTTATGGATTATGAGTAACAAAAACTGAAATATAGTGAGAATAATTACATCAATCGTTACCTTAAACTTGTTACCACTATTCATGCTTTGAATCAATAAAAACACTTTTTTGGGAAAGCATCTTAATTAAATTCTAATCATTCAAGCCTAGAATATTTGTTTTCCCATGATGACCTGAATGATCACTAATGTAGGTGGTCAGAATTTTTGAGTAATTTTTATATGAATATTTCATACATTGAAGGTAAGGAGAATTGTGTTCATGATGCATTTAGTTGATGCCCATATCTAGTTTGCTTTTTTGTTCTATATAATAATTTTAAGACCAAAATTTTAGAACAATAATGTTGTAATATGTTTTTCCAAAAGATAAGTGAAAATTTGGCTAAGAGTGCATATAAAAGGTTTTTTTGACTCTTCTATTGATTTTTATAGCTTAACCAGACACAAAAATTAAATTTATATACTAGAGTCTCGTGATTTAAGGAAAATTATTAAGGAAACTTAACATGATAATGGATCCTTTCAAAGCTCTATATGGACATGTGTATAACTCCACTAAGTTGTTAAATTTTATAAAATAGAATTATTATTGGTCTTAATGTTTTGTAGGAGTGTAATTGGCAAATACAAATAATAAGGGAAAATATAAAGGTTGTTTCTAATAGGTGAAAGAGATTTGTTGATTTAAAGAGGTCACCACATGAATTCAAATTTGGTGATAATTTTTTTTTCATGTTAGACTATTGAAAATTTTGATTAATTTTTGAAAGTCATTCAAATTAGTTTCTCGATTTATAGGACCTTTTGAAATTTTGGAAAATATTATTCTTGTTTCCTATTGACTAGCCCTTCCTCCTCTATCCTAGATTCATGATGTTTTTCATGTTGCATTTTTGATAAAGTATACGTTGAATATTTCTAATGTTTTGAATTAGACTCATCTTCAAGTTTTGGAATAGGAAAAGATGTAATTAAATCTAGAGAAAATACTAGATAATTACAACATGACATTTCGATATCATGAGATTTCTCAAATTATGGTTCAATGTGATATTTTGTCTGAAAGAAAAGCTACTTGGAAAGATGAATTTTTTTTCATAAAACATAATCATTGGATATTTTGATCATTGGGATGACACTTTTACAAGTAGAGGAGGATGTCATGACCATGTTTGATTGTATTTATTTCACTTATTGTTATAGTTTATTTATGTACTATTTTGAACATGATTGTGAGGGTTATTATTTGATATAGTTTTTTTTATCTATGTTGATCCATTATTATTATTGTTATGATAATTATTTGTTACATTTTTCATTACAAAATTGGATTTATATTATTAATGAATTACTAATTTATTATTTGGTTTAGTGGAATTATTAAAATGTTTTTATTGAGTTTATTGCTTTAATGTACTTTGGATACTACTTATGGTATGTTATGACTACATGTGCTAGTTATGAGTTAGGTTGGATTTGATTCTAAGTAGTCAGGTGAGGTCAAGAAACTTGACAAAAATAAACAATAAACTTAAAATGGAAAATTAAGATTTGATTGTTATATGTCATTTTTATGTGCATGTTTTATATTGTTGAATGTTTATTGTTTATTATATTTGATTTCTTTATTGAATAGGTAATTATTTAGTTTCAACTTTTTCTTTTTTCATCATTTTAGTTAGCTTTGGATTTCTTTTCTTAAATTCTCATTTGATGCTTGTCATCATTTCATTGGGTTTCAATATTATTTGATTGGTAATAAAATATGTGAGTTTTATTGGTATTGAATGGCTATTGGTTATCATCATAGTCCTATTCAATTTTAATTTAGTGCCTTTAATCTTTTTTATTGGATTTATGGTGTTGGTTATCAACATAAAATAATTAATCTTTTATATGTTTTGAAGGCATGGTAACATTAAATTGGTCTTGGTACTTTGTTTAATTGAATTCAAGGTCTTCATTATTTATTAAGGCTCTTGTTGTATTCAATGTTTATTATTACCAACTATTATCTTTGATTTTCTTGAAATTTTGATTAGGGGCCACAACCAACAATGGGGTTGGAATATTTTGAAGTGGTTGTTTTAGTTTGTGACTCTAGATTGAGTGAATTGGCTCTCCATTCAAGTAAAAATGTGTAGAGACTATTCTCAACCCTATTAGTGTTTTTCTTGGTTATTTTTACATGTATTTTAGAATATTTGCACTTGGGTGAACTCTAATAGAAATTTGGAATGGATGTAAAGGGAAATAAGAATGCAATTATTTGCATGAGTTTTTCTTGGAGCTTGAATTATAGTGAGTTATTTTTTTTGTCAGACATGCAAGTGTTTTTGTGTAGTTTATTGTGGTTCAAGTTGGATTTAAGAGGTCAGCTAGTATTTTGCATTCATTATGTGTAAAAATGCTAGAAGCTTGTGAAGGCAAGGAAAAGAAGTAAAATCATCACTCGTTTATGGTTTTTAATTAGATCTTAAGTAATTAATGCATGTGAATTATTGATTTGTTTTTATAGTTTGGAATTGTTTAATTGAATGGGTTTTCAAGAAAAATGAATCAAGTCCTTTGATTATTATGTGGCTTGATGAAAGATTGTTTATCTAAGTAAAAGCCCATAGGGTATGAGTTCAAATGTGGGTTGTATTTGTTACTTTTAATAGAAAATAATTTTAAGGATATTAAGACTTAGTTATAACATGAAATATACATTATTTTGTGATAAGTTTGGAATAATATAAAGGCTTACATGCAGCTTATTATTAGGCCATGGTTATGATAAGCTAGAAATGAGTATATTTATTTTGAAACCTTAGGTATATACTATGAGTTTTACATGGATTATTCATTTTGAGTAAGCACTAGCCTATTCATTTTAAGATGTGGCATTAGAAGACTTTAAGGAAAACCTTGAGTTGTAGATTGGGGTTGAATACCACATGGGTTGTAGTTAAAATATTATTTTGTTATTATTTTAATATATATTATTAGCCAAATATCTAAGATTTTTTATTTAATCATTTTGAGGTTTTTGATATAAGATGGAAGTCTATTCTTAGTCTATATATATATATATATATATATATATATATATATATATATATATATATATATATATATATATATATATATATATATATATATATATATATATATATATATATATATATATAATTGTTTGACTTTGAGTTATGGATTATTTTAGTGATTGAATTACTCATTAGTTTTGAAATTTGGTTTGACTTTAAACATGTGTATGAATGATTTTAGTCATTATTATCACTACCATTTAGTGATAATGACCTTGTAAAATTTTTATCCTGATTTTTCATTTAGTTTTATGGTCAATATTGATCTAGTAATTCAATGATATTCAATAATTATTTCATTTGAGAGATTTGGTTGACATTATTTACACTATTTGTGTGACTGTGTTGCCTTGCATAATAACTTGAATTTAGAATTGATGTCTTTTTTAATTGATGCAAGTTGATAATTTTTTTTCATAAAAGTTTTATAAAGTTGTCTTGAGTATTAAATTTTGTTCATTTTATCTAAATATATTAATTCATTTAAGTCATTTTACTTATATGGTAATATTTTTAAAATATTATTTATATTAGAGGTTATTAAAAATAATACAATCACATTTATTTTGGGTATTGTATATCACTGATGGATTGGGGATTGTGGGTGCAATGCCATGGATAGCACTCATAATCTTTGATCTTAGAAAAATATAAAACAAGCTTCAACATGTGGAATAACTGCAAAGGTGTTAGTTTTGTTAGCCATGAATGTAAACAATGTTGTGTTTGATTGTATTAAGTTAATCTCAGTAGACATTGTGCCTTTTCCACTTCTCCTATTCAACCGAAATAACATCTAACTGACGGATGGGGTGGTATATGGATACTTATGGTTGGTATCATTGAAATTGGGAAGGTTGGCATTTACATCAGTAGATTTGCATGTAGAGGATTGGTTTTTGTACTCCTAATTTTTTTTTTAATAGTTGACTGTACAATAAATTGGATCATTATTGTGTAGTTAATTTCAATGAGGATATTGATGTTTATTAAACATATGATCGAAGGTTAATGTTATGTTTGCATATCCATATTAATGTATGCAACATGACTTATAAAATGTGATTAGAGTTTGATCTTATAAATATCAAATTATTTATTATGTTATTATGAATGATCATTAACATTCATTGTTTTGACCTATGGTTACAATATCAATAAATTCATTGAGTTATCATTTACATATATGACATATAGATAATATGAATCTATAGTTAAATGAGTTTAACTAATTCACTCATTAGTTTTATATTACTTATATTTAATGTTGTTGGTTATAGACTCTTATCTAAATCTCAAAGTGTTATTTATTGATTAAAAATGCAAATGCATTTATTGGCATACTTGAACAAGTTCAGTTAGTAGTTTATGTCATGAATAGTTGTTAATGAAGCTTTATAAAGTTTATATGATGATTTAATACTATCAATTTGTTAATCTCATGAAGATAGCATTGTGTTTGTAAGATATCAAAATAGATAATTGGTGGTTTTTGAATTGCATTTATAAGGTTAGTTTGAGTGACAACATAAATATATGTAGTTGCACATATGTCCTTAAGTGAAACAATTATACTATTCAAACAATAAAATTTGTGTTAAATTTTATTGGGTATCATTATGTTGTGATGTGTTAACATTAATTCTATAAAAGACTTTAAAATTAATTAAAACTATCCAAATATTCATTGAGAAGATAGACAAATTAATGAGGTTACTTTGAGGACTTTCACTAAAGATATTCAAGTCTTATAAATTATTAATGTTGATTAAGAAGTAATATTTTGCAATTATGATCTGGTGTCCTAATCGGACTACGAACAAACGTAAGAGTTATATTAAGCTATTAAGGGTTGTCATATTAACTTGGTTTCTTATTAAGGATTCCTAGAAAGAGCTACAATAGTGATCAAGGAAAATTATCTTCAAAGCATTATTAGAAGGCAAACATTTCAATTAGAAAATATTATATCATTGTTGAAGTGATAGGTAAGCTTTGGGCATCCTCATGTATGTTCAATTCGAAATTAGGATATCAATAATGATATTCAAATCTTATCCATGTCATAAAGATAAATTCGCAAACAAGTTTTTAAGTGGCTAAGCCATTAAATGATGTAAACTCGAATGGTTATTCTAATCGAGGTATGTTATGATTAAATATCATATGCTTCATACATGGAATTGATCGTTGGAATAATAAGAAGTTAATCAACTTTAAAATGAAGTTATTGGTAAACCTAATAAATGTGTATTTAGTTATTGGAACTCGTGTTTTAAAAATATTATCGTAACCTTAATAAGGAGGACTAAAACTTAATATGATCATTAATCATGTACATATTGACCTGTACCCTGAGACTAAACCTGCCTTGCAAAATGGTAAGATGTTCCAATACAGAACATAAATATGGTTGGTGATGTTAGCTTAGCATATATTATCACATTATTGAGCAGTTTTGTTTACATTGTTAGTTATTTGTTAAGATGGTTAGGTAACATTCCGATCAGGAAGTTACAGTTATGTAACTAGTTTTTTATTATAGAAATTCTCCTTCTATGAATCAATAAATCAATCAAGCATTTTATAACCTTTAATTTGGTATCCGAGCAATATCGATCAGACGAGCACAACATAACTGAATAAGCGGAGATGCATAAGGATTTTAATGCTTTCATCTGGCAGTCTGTTGGAATTGACGGAATGATCTGCTGAAGAGGACGGACATGCTGAATAAGGATCGACACTACAACAAGAAGATGATGCATGGAACAACCTCTTATAAGGCCGTTGACATTGAGGTTTAAGAAAAAAAATCAACAGAAGTAGAAGCTGGTCCAAGTGGCCAAAGAGTGGAAGTCTGATGCAGCAAAGCTGACCGAGAGGAGTGCTACGAAGCACCTAGGAGCCGATCGATGTAGCAAATAAATGCTAGATTTTTCATCTCGTGATAGCCAATCCAATACGGCTTGTACTACACTTGTAACATGTACCAAGCAGCCAAGAGTGTAGAAGAAGATGAGGGAGGTCGTCAGCGAAGAAATTGTTTTGTATTAGTGTCATCTCTGTCTCTCAAGCCATAATCATGGAAGGCATTTCCTATGCCAAAGACACATTCATAGTCTAGCTCGTAGAGAATCTAAAGAAGGTGTTTGGAGACTGCTGTAGTCCAAACAACAAGCATTTGGTGTGTGAAGGTAGCATTTATGCAAGGTACATTTTTTATAAAAAAATTTGAAGCATTAAATAATGTTCTAATTTTAAAGTTTTGCATTATTTTTTTTAAAAAATGTTTGCACCTAAACTATTCTTGTCTGATGCCCAACTTCTCAAAGGACCGAATTTTTCCACGGGGAAGATGAAAATAGAAATGATTCTTTAATTTGAAGATTTATGGGGCATCATCACTAGTGCAGTGACCCAACCTGCTAGAGTTAATGAGCGGACAAAATATGACAATTCAAAAGAAAAAGCCCTGATTTGATCGCAATCACTGTCACCGATGAGGTTCAACCTCGTATTAGGAATGTGAAAGCATCAAAAGAGGCTCGGGACATTCTATCCACCATTTAGGAGGTGAATAACTAGACCAAGATTCTACATCTCCAGTCTAGGATTTGTACTCTAAGTAGGAAATATGGGAAGATAGTTGAAGAATTCTTGCATTTGGTAGTATAACTATGATGAAAATTAATTTCACTTAGATAAATGACTTAGGAAAAGTTGTTTGTTTTTATCGCATTGAGATCTCTCCCCTCTCAATCTCACATATGCATCATGACACTAAACATCACAAAGCAAGTAGTGTCTTTTGAAGAACTAATGAATTTCATTCAACAAGAAGAAGCCCTCTAGTCTATGGAATATAAGTTCATGGATAAATCCCCGATTTCCAAGTAACATGGCCCAAAGTTCTCAAAAGTACCATGAAATCATTCACAACAACAACAAAAAATATTTGCATAGGAAAAATGATGGTTTCATATTTTTTGTACCAATATACATGAGACTAATAGCTATTGGTATAATACCTTTACACAAGGATCATCTAGTAAAGAGGGAACATCCAATAAAGATGATTTGAAATAAAAAAGATGTCATAAAAAATGGAAGTAACAAAAACATGTAGTGTCATACCATCAAAAGGATGATGAATTTTACGAGGAGGTTCTCATAAAAGTAGATTACAATAGTGAAAACAAGGATGCAGTTCTTGCCTCCCAAACCTTGTACAAATAAGCAAAGTTTGGTTGATCGACTATGGAACCAATAGGCATATGATGGGATGCAAGGAAATCTTTGATTTACTGGTGAATCAACCCATCAGAGATCAATTTCAAATTCTAGATGATAATGACTATGTTGTATAATGAATTAGAATAATCACCATTCCTCTCAGGATAAGACCTTGTACCTTCAAAAAGGTATTGTCCATCCCTAGATTGATAATAAATATCTTATCTATAAGCCAGTTCTTGAATCATAAGGTTAAGATGGATTTTATGATTAAGAATGGCACAAAATCTTGCATCATCTCATAAGAAGGTAAGGTCACTGATAGAGCTTTCTTGAAGGATATATTATTTTCCATAGATGTAGTTTCATTCGATGATGTTGCCACCTCTATCTCTACATCATAATTTACTACACAATGGTACTATTGATGTGGGAACCTATTTGTTGGTGATTTGTACTTGCTCAAATCTAAAGACATGGTTTGTGTACTTCCTCAATTGTCCCATTATTTCCGTGTATACCTTGGATGCTTTTGTAAAAAAATAACATAGGTCTTATTTAAGCCAATTTCCTCACTTACCAAGGGTCATATCTATGTGGTACATACTAATCTATGTAGACCCATTTCTTCTTCTTTATAAGGATTGAAGTACATCAAAGGAATTTGTAGCATTCTTTAATCAATGTGGTATCAAAAAGCACCCGACTACTCCCTATATGCCCTAACATAATGGATTTGTAGAGTGAAGTAATCATTTAGTCATAGAGATGTCTCATGGAATACTTTCTGCTATGAAATTAGAGGCTCTATTCTACGTAAAAGTATTTCAAATAGTCATATATCTTCTTAATAGGGCGCCTACACATATATTTCAATATAAGACACTTGAATAGGTATGGAGTGGTCATAAAACATTTGATCTCTTATCTTGGAGCATTTGATTATACATCTTATATGAATGTGTCAGCTAAAATGAGTAAGAAGATAAAACTAAAGATACTCCATTGCCTTCTATTGGAGTATAGTACTACCTCAAAAGCATATCATTTGATGGATCCTAAGACACAAAATATTTATGAAAGTCAAGACATGGTTTATGACAAGTCATCGTTTAACTCATTTTCCTAGAAGGACTCATAACATACCACCTCTCAACGACTGTTCCCACAATTATATGATGATAATGATGAATCTTGTCACAAAGAAGGTGAGTTTAATTGATAATTGTTCATCAATTTTATAAATTTGTAAGATAATTCTTCATCAAATCAATAGTAAAATCAACATCCAAAATGGGTAGGAAAAATAATCAAGGATTCACACCTAAACTCTAATCTATAAATGTCATTAGGAGCTCAGACTAGAAGACAAGAAAGAAATGAATTTAATCTCACACTATTGAATTCAATAGTTGATATCACTGAACTAGAGACACTTCAAGAGAATTTATGTCAACCTTACTGGAAGAAGGCCATGGTTGTTGAATATGATGCCCTCATAAAAAATTGAGACATGGCAACTTTTCAATCTACTTATAGCAAATAAATCCATTGGATGTAAATGTATTTTCAAGATAAAATACAAGGTAAATGGATCCATCAAAAAATAAAAATCATGACTTGTTACAAAATATATATGATTAGTAGGAAGGAATTGATCATGAGGAGATCTTTGCACCCAATGATAAGATCAAGACCATCATATTTTTTTGTGTTTGCACAACACAAAAGGGATGGTGGCTTCAATATATGGACATCAAAAGTGTATTTATAAATTGTGATCTCAAAGAATAAGTGCATAGGACCCATCCATATGGTTTCATCGACAAACATCAGCCAAAAAAGTTTTGTCATCTAATTAATTCCCTTAATGGAGTAAAATAAGCACCTAGGCCATAGTACATTAATATATATGATCATATATTGCATTGTGGATTGATTACTAACCCCTAAGATTCAAATTTATATATAAATAAGGTAGGCAAAAAGATCATCATTATACTTTTATATGTTGATGATCTTTTGATCACAAGAAGTTTAGATAATCTTGTTGAATATGGGAAGAATGACTCAAATAAACCCTTCAACATGATAGACTTGGGGCTAATTCATTATTGTCTTATCTTAGAGATATAGAAA
Organism: Torreya grandis; assembly: GCA_037957365.1. NCBI lineage: Eukaryota > Viridiplantae > Streptophyta > Pinopsida > Cupressales > Taxaceae > Torreya > Torreya grandis. The sequence continues at coordinate 1,514,317 of JARHVA010000617.1, read as the reverse complement.
AATAAGATTTAGATTTTTGTCTCACATATAAAATATGTCAATACACTACTTGAAAATTATGGGATGATAGATTGTAAACCCATGTCAACTCTGATGGAAAAAGTTATACAACTATTTTGATTTTAGGGTCCACCTCTAGTAGATGAAACCCACTAAAATTATATTTTTATGAGTCTTAGTTACTTGACATATCCCAAAATATATATATTATTTTCTATTATCTATCTTTTTAGATTCATGAAAGAGCCAAAGAAGTGTCATTAGGTTACAACGAAGCACATTTTGAGATATGTCGAAGGTATAGTTGATTATGATCTAGAATAAAAGAGGTACATCTGATTATGGTTAGGATATATTTCATCTTGGATAAGGAATAATTACAAAGATTAGTAACAAGCAATCTATAGTTACTCTATCATCTATAAAGGTAGAATATCATGCCACATGAGGATCTATGTGTATAGTAATTTGGTTATGCCACATTATTTCTTACATAGACATTATTGGAGATGAGACACTAATGCTTTTCTATGACAATAATTTGGTGTTAAAAATTGTCAAAAATATAGTTTTTTATTGAATGACTAATCATAATAAGGTCTAATGCCACTATATTCAAGAACAAGTTTTGAACCACCATGTTCAACTCCAATATTATCCAACAGATTCATGAATATCAAATATACTCACCAAGTCACTTGACAAAGTGAATTTTGATATTTTTTTGGGGTATATTTGTAAGAATAATGTAGTAAAGGGGATAATTTTAGATTATCATATATTATTACATTGTTGATTATTTATTAAGATGGTTAGGTAATGTACCAATCAGGAACTTAAAATTACATAACTAGTTTTGTGTTGTATATATTGTCCTTCTGTGAATCAATAAATAATCAATAATTTCATTGAATTGAATTTAAACACCTCAAAAATATTAAATCCATACACATATAATTTTATATAATCTCCTTAAGCTACCTGCAATAGGATATCAACCTCATCCCTTGCTTATTTGTGTATTTTGTAATGTGTTTGAAAGCTTTGTATTTCTTTTTGAAATAGTCTTTTTTTAGGATCACTATATGTTAAACAAGAATTTCTTAGATATTTATAATGAAATATTAGTATTATTATTATTTTTTTGAATCTGACTTAGTTCCTCTAGTTATTTATTGAAGTTCTTTGATTTACCCTATGAGGATAGGTGTTACTATAGCCTACGCAGGTACTTGGGTAAGTATGTGAGTTACTGGTAGCTTTACATGGAAGTCCATACTAATAGTATGTGGGTAGTAATGCATAAATGTATTTATATTAAATTAATTTTATATAATTGTTAAGTGGTTGAAATTATTCCTAATGAAGTTGTTGATAAACTATGTAATTGGTCTAGTAATTTTGTTGGCTATGACACAAGTATGGATCTCATTACATTTTTTGTGCTCAACTCTAATTATTTTCTTGCTTCGTATTCATTATATTGATATTTTTTAAAAAAATTATTACATGATCATATTAAATTAGAAAACAACATATAAATGAAATAAAAGAGAGTATCAAGTTGTAAGTGAGTAGAATGTGTTTATGTATATGTAGCGATAGCCATGGGGATAAGGAGTTGTGTTATATGTTTAATACCTATTAAGTTAGATGGATAAGTATAATGAATGAATCAAAATGGGGAAGAGTTATTATAATTTTAATTTGGACAAGAAAAAATATATGATAGTACATACATGTTGTTCATGTTGACTTCATTTTTATTGTTGCTTAAAGAGTTGGGGTCAACTAAAGTCTCCAAAACAATGTAGGAATTGGGTTGTGTGGTATTATATTGATTATTTGGAAATATATATATATAGGTGAAAAATAAATTGATTGAGAGTTTCATTATTGTATTTGTAATCTTAATGTTTAGATACCCTTTCATATTCAAGTTGGTATTCTAAAATTATGGTTTCATGAGAAAAATTGGGAAAAATGATAAATTCAAAAGAGAATTTCATATGTTGCCTATAGGGTTCATGATAATTTCCCAAATGTATATGATACCAAAAAAATATATGTGGATCATACGAATTTTTTTAGATTGGGTAAGATCAATTTTTCATGTCAAAGCTTTAAGAATACATTTTTTGACTTCTACTATCAAATATCTTGATGACCATCCACATTATTCATGTAGGAATATTCAGAAGAAAACGCTGAAAGGGAGTATGTGTGAATGGTTTTGAAAATGTTTCATCACTTGATACACTTGGATTAATATCATTGATGGTTGTATTTGACACCATCATTAGTATCATGTAAATTTTTATATTTCATAAGCATGTGAGTTCTTGCTGTAGTTTGGAAGGGTAAAATTGTTGTATCACTAAATATTGATGTTTAGCTTGATCAAGTGCTTCTTATAATAATTTTGGAGAGAGATTCCTAACATGATATTAGAGTTTAGGATAAATAATATTAGTTAAAATTTTGAATAGATTATCTTTTTACATGGTTTTTTTAATTTTCCTAGATAACGCTTTCCATCTTTTGAATAAAAATTGAATAATTTTAGATTCTACCTATTTATAATTAATAAAATTTTTTGAGATATTTTTAGGTAGATCATTATTTTGGAATTCATCAAAGCAATGCATTTAATAATTATTAAAAATTAGATATAGTGTTATACTTAAGTTGATTGTACCAATCTAAAACTTCACCTAAAAAGTGTTTAGCTTGATGTTCAGTGGAGTCATTTTTTTTTTAACTTAATCTAGTCTTTATAAAAGTTTATAAAGGATTTAAAATGTAATTTAGGAAAGGTATATCCATTATAAGTGATAGTAGGAATAATACCATATATTTATATGTTTTCAATTTAAGGAATTAATGGTTTATTTTGATTATGTTTAATGAGTTTTTGAAGAAATGGGGTTTGAGTAATAAGATTACCTTGTTAATACTGGTGTTTGGGGGGGTCGAGGGGTAGGGGGATGGGGGAGAAGGTGGTCAAAGTGGGGGGGGGCGGGGGGGGGGGGGGGGGGGTGGCGGGATGGTTTTGGGGGAGCGGGGCGGGTGGGTGTTGGGGATGGGTTGCAGGTGGTGAGTTCATTTTTTAATCCAAATTTTGTAGGTTGAGGGTGACATGGTAATTTTAACAGTTAATTTTTTACATCCATCATTTAATTTACATTATTATTTTGGAATGTATCCATCATTTAATATTTGGTTAGTGTTGATTGATAGTTGGCTATTACTAATGGGTTGAGATGCACTAGTATTATCATATTGAGACACACTAGTAGTAGAATTGATTTTGGTGTTAGTATGGGTAGTTTGAGTAGGCCTACTAAAGTAAATAGTAGCCATGTTAGGGGAAATAGTGCTCATTGTAGAATATGAAGTAATAAAATAAGTTGTGTATTGACCTTCCCTAAGTCATATATAGACACTGTTTGGTTTTGAAGAGATACATATTATGTGGGGTCACATTATGTGGTTATAGATTACCAAGTGACCCTTTCCCCTATGTTGACTATTTTCATTAATGAAATAATATATTAACATTGAATTTCATCTTCTACAATACAAATTTATGGAGGATATCTAAATATATCAATGTTGTTAGAAGGAGGTGGCCCATAGTTTTTGGTTCTAGTGGCGACCTAAACATTGCACAGATATGGAATTTCTATAATAGTATAAAGAAGGTGAGATTTAGGAATTTAATGGGAATTTATCAAATCCATCATGTCATTTTGTGTTTTTAATTCAAAATAATAAAATGTATACTACATGATGATAATTGAGGTTATAAAATAGTTTTTTTTAGCCAAGAGAATAGGTGCTCAGAAATAGAAACTGTATCATCCACCTAATGCAGATTAAAATGAACTATATCTATTATGGTAGATATAAATACACATGTTAAAAGGTAAAACATAGAATATATTTATATTAGTCAATGTAGTCTATAAAGGACTTAAAATAATGATAAATAGATGTACTATATCAATTACAATCAATGTATTTTAAATCTAGGAAAATTTAATGGTATTAGAATAGAGGATTGTTAAATAGAAAACTAATGTGTCAAGTTGGGTTGATGGAATTGGTGGTGATAAATAAATTTTATATAATTTTATTTTGATACCTTATTTAATCAATACCGTTATCATAAAATATACCAAATCAAGCATGGTTTATGTAGTCACATAATCTAAAATGTATGGATGAAACATAGTGATCTTGATTGACTTTATTAAATCAGGTAAAACTAATAATACTATGACTAAACCGTATCAGTCATGGCTAATAAAATATAATAATCAGAGTCAAAAATAAAATCAAACACAATAGACCATATTTAATTTAGTTGATACAATATGCTTACACATAGACAACTATATTGATGTTGGTCAATGTAGTTGGAACACATAACTGCATCGATGTTGGTGGATATAGTCTTCATTATAAAACATAATAAAATGAAGCAAATTGGAAAATTAACTATTATTGATAATTATTTATCTAGAAAATAAGATCAGGTAGATATACTAAAAGGTTTTATTTGATATTGTGGGATTTCATATATATATATATATATATATATATATATATATATATATATATATATATATATATATATATATATATTGGATAGTTTATTCTCACTGTTCTAGAGAACTAAATACAGATGTAGAACAATGCTTTTAGAACATTGAATTTGGTTTAAAGCATAAGATAAAAAAAACATTCCTAGTTGATATAATCTTCTCAGGTGCACCATAAAATCTAATTGATGTCTAGTTTCCTAGAGTTAAATAAAAATGAAATCCTAAGTTTTTTTGTTATAACCTGAGGTAAGTGGAAAATAAAATTAAAGTTTATCTCTTTCTTATAGATATGAATATTGGTGAAATACCTTCATGCCATGATGTTTTTATGTGTAAATAATTTAAAATGATTTTAAAAATATCACCATGTATCCCCTCATGATATATGTAAGAAATTTGGAAAAGATTCGAATATAGTCTCTAGGGAAAGCCAACAAATAAAAAATAAAGTTGAAATTCAATGTCAAAATTTAGTTTTAAGATTTTATTAAATGGAAAGAAATAGGAAGTACATTTGAAATTATTTTTTTAATTGATTACTAAAAAGGAAAGATAATTTTTGTTAATTATTCTAAAAATGAAAACACAGAGAACTATATTTCTGTAGGCCAATATAGTTCTTCACATACTAAATAACTGTATCGACATTGGTCAACATAGTTAGTGTAAAAATATATGAAAACATGTAGATTAAATGGCATTAAACAAGATCAATATATCTTAATGATAATAAATGTAGACATAAAACTATATCATTCAAGGTTGATATATGTTTACATGGAGTAAAATGAATTTATGACTATATTAGAATTGATAGATATAGTTAGATGTGTAAAATTGATTTTTAACAAATCTAAACTTTGAAGTGTATAAAAAAATAATTTTTATTAATGTCAAATAATAAAAAACAAATAAAAGTATATTATACTAGGTTAATATAGCTTGGAAAAGACTACCTATAAAATATAACTAGCTCGACTATAGTCATTGTATTTGGTTGGATAAAAATAATGAAAATTTGAGTGTAAGAAATGGATCATCCTACATTAAATTAGCCTAATATTAAAAAAAAAATAGAGTTAACACTATCATCATGTATCGATTTAATTTACTAAAAAATGCATAATAATTAGGTTAGATCATCCTGTGTTGATGTAGTTTGTAGAAAACACATATAAATAAAACCATATAAATAAAACTAGATGCAATGTCATGCATAAGGCCAAAAGGTAGCTTATATGTAATATGTGAATGACATATAAACAATCAAGGCCAAGGTCAATGTGTTAATTTTCATATACAAGGAAAACTATAACATACACTAAGAAAACAAGTTGTAACTTATCATGTTTCAATGTTTGAAAGAAGTATATAAAGGTTGAAACTACTCTAGACCAGTCATATTAATAAATGGCATTGTTAGAGAATAGATTTTTCATGTAACACAATGTAAATTATGAGTGATTATCAAAATATTCATAAGATATGTATCTACACATTATACAAATGTTGTCAATAGATAACATTAGATGATTTCTTCACCAAGAATGAAGAGATTCACCCAACTTAGCAAGGTTTTGGGATAATAAAGGAAGCTCAACATCAAGACCATGAAAAAATATGTCTTATATCAAAATAAAGTACCTCATGGAAATAAATGTATAATGAAAATTGAAATATGTCATATGCCTAAAGTAGAACAAATAATACATGTAAATAAGTAAGCTAGACAAATTTGAAACGTGCTTGTAGGTCATGATTTTGAATTTATTGAATTTTTAACATAAATGATTTTTATTTTAATTTTTTTAATTTTTTTTTTTTTTAAATTATATATTTTGAAAGACACACACACACATATAGATATACTAATATATGTATATCTATTTATATTTATGTATGTATACATACTTATATTTGTACACACACACACACACACACACACACACAGAAAAGTTGAAAATAAAATTTTAGAAAACACTTAAAATCAAGGCTTATAAACTTGAATAATGTGGAAGGAATTATAAAAATCTCAAAAAAGGTGATAAAGCATAGTACGATAAGAAGAAGGGAAAGCAATATGCCCCCAGTATATATTAAATGAATAATAGTAATGTAGATCTAATAATTAATATAAATAATACTTTGTATAGTCCTTAATGGGTAAGTTATAAATATAATCATGTAATTGAAAGGAAAGATATAGT